>JAQPZY010001456.1:2762500-3071076 GCA_029931535.1 Margaritifera margaritifera
TGACAATAGCCACAGACTGTGTGGCAGCCTCCCCCCCCCCCATTCTGTGGTCTGTGGTTGTATGCGGTGTCTGTCTGTACATGAATGCCTGTGTGAGTTAGTTGGTTAACCTCATAAACAAATTTGTGATTTTCTAGTAAAACAGATTCATTGACAGATATTATACTACTAGAGAGTTCATTAACTTTCTTATATAAAAAAAAACAGAAGAAGGAGGTTGAATGTTCAGGCAGGACAGGATAAATCTGAGGTCAGTCACTCCGACTTTTGTTTTGAAACAAGAAAATGCCAACATCTCGTTCAAGTTTCCTGTGACTGGGCCTCTCTTCCTCCACTCTTGACTTTGCTCTTTAAAGACAGGCTGTTCCACATTCACAAGATTGCACTTGATGCATTTCACTGTTACAAAAGCACACAGTCCTTGAGTTTTGCATACAACCATCTGTGGACTGTATCTTTTACAATTTCCAATTTCTTCATGCATTTGGTGTAAGTCTTGCAGTATAATATTGACTTTGGCTATATTTAGAATCACATTTTCATTTGTGTCGTCAACACCGTTGACCTCATGTGACCCACTGAGGAACATTTCTTCATTTTTTATATTTTTTGCAGGCCGAAGCTTGGATGGGAATTCATTTTGGCCACAGGAAGACAGATTCTTGGTAGAAATCAAACCTTGGGCGCTTGATAAGTGGAGGGACAGAGCCAGATTGCCAACTTGAACTAGGTGTGTCACTTGTGGATACCTCTACACCACGGTTCCATGGTATACTGTGCTGTACAAACTGTTGATGGCGCCTAGGTCTTTTCTTATGTCTTCCTGCAGCCATGTTTTCTTTGGGGGAGATGTAGGTTGATGTAGTACTAATGACGTCATGGTTACCAATTGTTCCTGGTTATGAGGGATCTTAGACAGGAAGTGATGTCATAGACAGGCAGGGCTTGAAACTATTATGAAAACCACTGCCCCCATTTTTTTTACAAAATTGCCAACTTATGAGGTTTTTATTTATTTGACCATAAAATGCAGTCTACTTGTTTCATTTTCTATTTAATCCATTATTATGGATGTAATTATCAATCACCTTTCATTGTGCACTGAATGGTCTCAACAAGAGTTAATTCCCCTTGACATCACTTAAACACATAGGTATAAAATCATTAGTACAGATTCATATTAGGTTACCAGTACAGAAGAAAAAAGTTATTTTTTACAACAAATATATTTTTTTCTTCAGCAATGAAATTATAGCATCAAGAACTTGCTTTTCTAAATGCAATGCAAGACAATTATTGCACTATTACTTCAAAATTTAAGGAATTATTCCCTCTTTGCTCTCTTGTTTTAACTGTAGACAAGGCCAAATGATAGTAGACAACTCCGAAAATGCTCAGAATATGTTATTTAATGTATGAATTGAAAAATTAAACAAATACTTCATAGGCATTTACTCTTGTCTGTCATTCTTTGAAGACCAAATTACAGCATGTTCCAATGACGTTGCACTACATTCTTGACGTCATCAAGCTACATTCTAGCTGCTTCAGTGGGGTGGAGTAAATTGACACTGTAATGGTCATTTTGGAAGTAAATACCATGTATCATATATGAAAATGTTTGAAATTGACTACAGAATATGTCAGCTTCTTCAAAATGTTGACAAAGTATCGTCAGTGACTGTTTAAGGTGGCGCTCTCCAGTTTCGTACTTTGCATAGGGTTACATTTTTAAAGAAAAATAATTTCCCAGCATTTCCTCACTGGTTATGTTGGCTATTTAAAAAAGACCTTGTACATCTTAGGTATTATTGAAAGAACTTTTAATTCCCTTTATTTTGATGTATGATTGATGGGTGCAATTTGGGTTATAGAGTATACAGCTTGGTCTTACATAAGATGTGCACCTCTCAAAAAACTGCTAGCTCCGCTTGGTCATTTTCACTTCCTGGACTTCAAAGGTAAATAGAAAAAAAAAGAGCCTATAACTTTTTTTACTTTTTAGATATTTTGTAATTCATTCATAGTACTTTCAGAGGCTGGCATTGTCTGCTCTGGCAAAATTCGTTTCCCTATTTTAATAACTGCTGAAAATAGTGCACTTTCGATTACTTTAGGCTGATTTTTCGAGCACATGGCAGGGTTCATTTTTGTCAGCTGTGTGTTTACATCAAGTCCAATTTACACAAGTACAGTATGTAAAGAAACTGCAGCCTCAGTACATCAAAATAACATACAGGTATGCCAACATTCTCTTCATTGTTCATGTTGCAAATTCAAACCACTTCACCTTACACCTGTCAATTTCTCAAAAGTACATATTATCTGTAGAGCGCCTCCTTATAGGGCATTAGGATGTGTACACATGAGTTAATTTATGTGTTGTTATGTATTGATATTGGCTCATTTAGTTCATATTGACTGCATTTTAGAACTTAAATGTGTCTCTTCATTCCAAAAATCAATTTGAACTATAAGACTGCAGGTAGGCTTGAGAAGAGTTATGTCCCTTGTCATTGTACACAAGACGGTAATAATTACTGTCGAAAATAGAAACCTGTGTGTAATGATAGACATTTTTATTACAAATGTTTGCATGAATGTCAATTTCCTCAAGGAATATAATATCAGTTCTTCTTTGAATTGATAATATTTAGGGTATTTTCTCTTTTGCATTGACAAATAAAAATGTATGAGTGAGGAAAACACAAGAAAGATTACATTGTCAAGAAGTTTAATATTTTTCCATTTTCAGATAACATTTCTACAGTATCATATGGTCTTGGTTCATACGGCAATGTCAGAAATATTTAAAACTAAATTAACAGATCAAGAAGTAATGAAATAAAAAAGAGCTTTAGCTCGGCATACACAAGTTACAAACAAGTGTCACATTTGGATAGGCTCACACGATCGTTACGGTTATGGAATACTGTATGTAACCTTTCGTGGGAAAAGAAAGATTGTTTTGGTTCACCGACTAACTATTTATTTACAAACTATGGCAAACTCACTACCATCTCATTACGAGGTATCACATAGATACCATACAAAAATTTGCATCAATCCTGATCATTTATCTCTTGAACCAAAGAGAGTAAACATGGCTAGAAAATCATGTAAAGCCAATGGTGAATGCCAAGGCCATAGGGGCTATGGGAGTTGCATCCTATTATATTCAGGTACATTTAATAACTGTTATATGGTTTTAATTTAAAGGATTTAAACTGTATGAATGTTCATTGGTTACAACATTATTTGTTGAATTGGCAAATACTGAATTTTGGATAAGTGTTCTGTTGCATTTTTGTTTGCGTTTGATGTAGCGTGTATACTTGTACTGAAGACCTGATTTCCTCTCCCTATCTTTTACTGTTCTTCGATCTCGTTCTACCATGTGCTGAAATACTGGATCAGATTCATTAGAAACAATTCCACGAGATTGAGCTAGTAGGAGCATAGACTTTCCTGTACCAAACACAGAATTATGAAGGGCTGAATGACATAAAGCATCAAAATTTCTGCTCCATACTGATGTTTTAGGTGCATAGGTGAAAATCCTATTGTGCAAGCTCTCACATTTATTTGTGTTGAGAAGACGTGAGATTTTATCTAGTTTGACATCGGAGAAAAAATTTCTTAAGACCAATATAAGCTTTTCACTGTCTTCATGACAAAGATTCAAATGTTTACCATACGGCAGAAATTTTGGTGAATTGGATGCCAAATGGGCAAGGCAGACAAGGGAATTTTGTCGGCAGTGTTCATGCCTATTGCTGAAACATGGAATAACATTTTGGACTGCTGCCTTTGCCTTTGCCAAAAATATTTCTTCAGAATTGAAATATTGTTGTATGCGTACAAGCTCTAAATACACTCTTGTCCTAATAGCAGTTGCCAATTTTTGCTGAAAGAGATGTCTGTCCATACCCTTGAAAGGACCAATGAAATTGACATTTTTGTACATGTTTTTGAAGTGTACGCATCACATGCACAAAGCATGTATATTGTTGTATGGGTCGCTTAAACTTAGCCGAATGCTCCCTGACAGTTTTTTCAAGCTGAGCACTTGCATCACAAGTTAAAGAAATAATTTTCAGTATGTTTGCAGTTTCGAGCTTTGTTAAATTTTCATTTGCTAATTTGGTTTCTGTCGAGGACATCGAGTCTTCAGTGCGATTATTTTTTTGCAGTTGAAGTGTGTGCATGCTTTCTTTCTGCAGAGCTTGTTTGCAATTGACACACAGAGTGGGAGTTTTCTGCTCGTGGAGTGTTCCGTGACAATAGCCACAGACTGTGTGGCAGCCTCCCCCCCCCCCCCCATTCTGTGGTCTGTGGTTGTATGCGGTGTCTGTCTGTACATGAATGCCTGTGTGAGTTAGTTGGTTAACCTCATAAACAAATTTGTGATTTTCTAGTAAAACAGATTCATTGACAGATATTATACTACTAGAGAGTTCATTAACTTTCTTATATAAAAAAAAAACAGAAGAAGGAGGTTGAATGTTCAGGCAGGACAGGATAAATCTGAGGTCAGTCACTCCGACTTTTGTTTTGAAACAAGAAAATGCCAACATCTCGTTCAAGTTTCCTGTGACTGGGCCTCTCTTCCTCCACTCTTGACTTTGCTCTTTAAAGACAGGCTGTTCCACATTCACAAGATTGCACTTGATGCATTTCACTGTTACAAAAGCACACAGTCCTTGAGTTTTGCATACAACCATCTGTGGACTGTATCTTTTACAATTTCCAATTTCTTCATGCATTTGGTGTAAGTCTTGCAGTATAATATTGACTTTGGCTATATTTAGAATCACATTTTCATTTGTGTCGTCAACACCGTTGACCTCATGTGACCCACTGAGGAACATTTCTTCATTTTTTTTATTTTTTGCAGGCCGAAGCTTGGATGGGAATTCATTTTGGCCACAGGAAGACAGAGATTCTTGGTAGAAATCAAACCTTGGGCGCTTGATAAGTGGAGAAACAGAGCCAGATTGCCAACTTGAACTAGGTGTGTCACTTGTGGATACCTCTACACCACGGTTCCATGGTATACTGTGCTGTACAAACTGTTGATGGCGCCTAGGTCTTTTCTTATGTCTTCCTGCAGCCATGTTTTCTTTGGGGGAGATGTAGGTTGATGTAGTACTAATGACGTCATGGTTACCAATTGTTCCTGGTTATGAGGGATCTTAGACAGGAAGTGATGTCATAGACAGGCAGGGCTTGAAACTATTATGAAAACCACTGCCCCCATTTTTTTTACAAAATTGCCAACTTATGAGGTTTTTATTTATTTGACCATAAAATGCAGTCTACTTGTTTCATTTTCTATTTAATCCATTATTATGGATGTAATTATCAATCACCTTTCATTGTGCACTGAATGGTCTCAACAAGAGTTAATTCCCCTTGACATCACTTAAACACATAGGTATAAAATCATTAGTACAGATTCATATTAGGTTACCAGTACAGAAGAAAAAAGTTATTTTTTACAACAAATATATTTTTTTCTTCAGCAATGAAATTATAGCATCAAGAACTTGCTTTTCTAAATGCAATGCAAGACAATTATTGCACTATTACTTCAAAATTTAAGGAATTATTCCCTCTTTGCTCTCTTGTTTTAACTGTAGACAAGGCCAAATGATAGTGGACAACTCCGAAAATGCTCAGAATATGTTATTTAATGTATGAATTGAAAAATTAAACAAATACTTCATAGGCATTTACTCTTGTCTGTCATTCTTTGAAGACCAAATTACAGCATGTTCCAATGACGTTGCACTACATTCTTGACGTCATCAAGCTACATTCTAGCTGCTTCAGTGGGGTGGAGTAAATTGACACTGTAATGGTCATTTTGGAAGTAAATACCATGTATCATATATGAAAATTTTTGAAATTGACTACAGAATATGTCAGCTTCTTCAAAATGTTGACAAAGTATCGTCAGTGACTGTTTAAGGTGGCGCTCTCCAGTTTCGTACTTTGCATAGGGTTACATTTTTAAAGAAAAATAATTTCCCAGCATTTCCTCACTGGTTATGTTGGCTATTTAAAAAAGACCTTGTACATCTTAGGTATTATTGAAAGAACTTTTAATTCCCTTTATTTTGATGTATGATTGATGGGTGCAATTTGGGTTATAGAGTATACAGCTTGGTCTTACATAAGATGTGCACCTCTCAAAAAACTGCTAGCTCCGCTTGGTCATTTTCACTTCCTGGACTTCAAAGGTAAATAGAAAAAAAAAGAGCCTATAACTTTTTTTACTTTTTAGATATTTTGTAATTCATTCATAGTACTTTCAGAGGCTGGCATTGTCTGCTCTGGCAAAATTCGTTTCCCTATTTTAATAACTGCTGAAAATAGTGCACTTTCGATTACTTTAGGCTGATTTTTCGAGCACATGGCAGGGTTCATTTTTGTCAGCTGTGTGTTTACATCAAGTCCAATTTACACAAGTACAGTATGTAAAGAAACTGCAGCCTCAGTACATCAAAATAACATACAGGTATGCCAACATTCTCTTCATTGTTCATGTTGCAAATTCAAACCACTTCACCTTACACCTGTCAATTTCTCAAAAGTACATATTATCTGTAGAGCGCCTCCTTATAGGGCATTAGGATGTGTACACATGAGTTAATTTATGTGTTGTTATGTATTGATATTGGCTCATTTAGTTCATATTGACTGCATTTTAGAACTTAAATGTGTCTCTTCATTCCAAAAATCAATTTGAACTATAAGACTGCAGGTAGGCTTGAGAAGAGTTATGTCCCTTGTCATTGTACACAAGACGGTAATAATTACTGTCGAAAATAGAAACCTGTGTGTAATGATAGACATTTTTATTACAAATGTTTGCATGAATGTCAATTTCCTCAAGGAATATAATATCAGTTCTTCTTTGAATTGATAATATTTAGGGTATTTTCTCTTTTGCATTGACAAATAAAAATGTATGAGTGAGGAAAACACAAGAAAGATTACATTGTCAAGAAGTTTAATATTTTTCCATTTTCAGATAACATTTCTACAGTATCATATGGTCTTGGTTCATACGGCAATGTCAGAAATATTTAAAACTAAATTAACAGATCAAGAAGTAATGAAATAAAAAAGAGCTTTAGCTCGGCATACACAAGTTACAAACAAGTGTCACATTTGGATAGGCTCACACGATCGTTACGGTTATGGAATACTGTATGTAACCTTTCGTGGGAAAAGAAAGATTGTTTTGGTTCACCGACTAACTATTTATTTACAAACTATGGCAAACTCACTACCATCTCATTACGAGGTATCACATAGATACCATACAAAAATTTGCATCAATCCTGATCATTTATCTCTTGAACCAAAGAGAGTAAACATGGCTAGAAAATCATGTAAAGCCAATGGTGAATGCCAAGGCCATAGGGGCTATGGGAGTTGCATCCTATTATATTCAGGTACATTTAATAACTGTTATATGGTTTTAATTTAAAGGATTTAAACTGTATGAATGTTCATTGGTTACAACATTATTTGTTGAATTGGCAAATACTGAATTTTGGATAAGTGTTCTGTTGCATTTTTGTTTGCGTTTGATGTAGCGTGTATACTTGTACTGAAGACCTGATTTCCTCTCCCTATCTTTTACTGTTCTTCCATCTCGTTCTACCATGTGCTAAAATACTGGATCAGATTCATTAGAAACAATTCCACGAGATTGAGCTAGTAGGAGCATAGACTTTCCTGTACCAAACACAGAATTATGAAGGGCTGAATGACATAAAGCATCAAAATTTCTGCTCCATACTGATGTTTTAGGTGCATAGGTGAAAATCCTATTGTGCAAGCTCTCACATTTATTTGTGTTGAGAAGACGTGAGATTTTATCTAGTTTGACATCGGAGAAAAAATTTCTTAAGACCAATATAAGCTTTTCACTGTCTTCATGACAAAGATTCAAATGTTTACCATACGGCAGAAATTTTGGTGAATTGGATGCCAAATGGGCAAGGCAGACAAGGGAATTTTGTCGGCAGTGTTCATGCCTATTGCTGAAACATGGAATAACATTTTGGACTGCTGCCTTTGCCTTTGCCAAAAATATTTCTTCAGAATTGAAATATTGTTGTATGCGTACAAGCTCTAAATACACTCTTGTCCTAATAGCAGTTGCCAATTTTTGCTGAAAGAGATGTCTGTCCATACCCTTGAAAGGACCAATGAAATTGACATTTTTGTACATGTTTTTGAAGTGTACGCATCACATGCACAAAGCATGTATATTGTTGTATGGGTCGCTTAAACTTAGCCGAATGCTCCCTGACAGTTTTTTCAAGCTGAGCACTTGCATCACAAGTTAAAGAAATAATTTTCAGTATGTTTGCAGTTTCGAGCTTTGTTAAATTTTCATTTGCTAATTTGGTTTCTGTCGAGGACATCGAGTCTTCAGTGCGATTATTTTTTTGCAGTTGAAGTGTGTGCATGCTTTCTTTCTGCAGAGTTTGTTTGCAATTGACACACAGAGTGGGAGTTTTCTGCTCGTGGAGTGTTCCGTGACAATAGCCACAGACTGTGTGGCAGCCTCCCCCCCCCCCCATTCTGTGGTCTGTGGTTGTATGCGGTGTCTGTCTGTACATGAATGCCTGTGTGAGTTAGTTGGTTAACCTCATAAACAAATTTGTGATTTTCTAGTAAAACAGATTCATTGACAGATATTATACTACTAGAGAGTTCATTAACTTTCTTATATAAAAAAAAACAGAAGAAGGAGGTTGAATGTTCAGGCAGGACAGGATAAATCTGAGGTCAGTCACTCCGACTTTTGTTTTGAAACAAGAAAATGCCAACATCTCGTTCAAGTTTCCTGTGACTGGGCCTCTCTTCCTCCACTCTTGACTTTGCTCTTTAAAGACAGGCTGTTCCACATTCACAAGATTGCACTTGATACATTTCACTGTTACAAAAGCACACAGTCCTTGAGTTTTGCTTACAACCATCTGTGGACTGTATCTTTTACAATTTCCAATTTCTTCATGCATTTGGTGTAAGTCTTGCAGTATAATATTGACTTTGGCTATATTTAGAATCACATTTTCATTTGTGTCGTCAACACCGTTGACCTCATGTGACCCACTGAGGAACATTTTTCATTTTTTATATTTTTTGCAGGCCGAAGCTTGGATGGGAATTCATTTTGGCCACAGGAAGACAGATTCTTGGTAGAAATCAAACCTTGGGCGCTTGATAAGTGGAGGGACAGAGCCAGATTGCCAACTTGAACTAGGTGTGTCACTTGTGGATACCTCTACACCACGGTTCCATGGTATACTGTGCTGTACAAACTGTTGATGGCGCCTAGGTCTTTTCTTATGTCTTCCTGCAGCCATGTTTTCTTTGGGGGAGATGTAGGTTGATGTAGTACTAATGACGTCATGGTTACCAATTGTTCCTGGTTATGAGGGATCTTAGACAGGAAGTGATGTCATAGACAGGCAGGGCTTGAAACTATTATGAAAACCACTGCCCCCATTTTTTTTACAAAATTGCCAACTTATGAGGTTTTTATTTATTTGACCATAAAATGCAGTCTACTTGTTTCATTTTCTATTTAATCCATTATTATGGATGTAATTATCAATCACCTTTCATTGTGCACTGAATGGTCTCAACAAGAGTTAATTCCCCTTGACATCACTTAAACACATAGGTATAAAATCATTAGTACAGATTCATATTAGGTTACCAGTACAGAAGAAAAAAGTTATTTTTTACAACAAATATATTTTTTTCTTCAGCAATGAAATTATAGCATCAAGAACTTGCTTTTCTAAATGCAATGCAAGACAATTATTGCACTATTACTTCAAAATTTAAGGAATTATTCCCTCTTTGCTCTCTTGTTTTAACTGTAGACAAGGCCAAATGATAGTAGACAACTCCGAAAATGCTCAGAATATGTTATTTAATGTATGAATTGAAAAATTAAACAAATACTTCATAGGCATTTACTCTTGTCTGTCATTCTTTGAAGACCAAATTACAGCATGTTCCAATGACGTTGCACTACATTCTTGACGTCATCAAGCTACATTCTAGCTGCTTCAGTGGGGTGGAGTAAATTGACACTGTAATGGTCATTTTGGAAGTAAATACCATGTATCATATATGAAAATTTTTGAAATTGACTACAGAATATGTCAGCTTCTTCAAAATGTTGACAAAGTATCGTCAGTGACTGTTTAAGGTGGCGCTCTCCAGTTTCGTACTTTGCATAGGGTTACATTTTTAAAGAAAAATAATTTCCCAGCTTTTCCTCACTGGTTATGTTGGCTATTTAAAAAAGACCTTGTACATCTTAGGTATTATTGAAAGAACTTTTAATTCCCTTTATTTTGATGTATGATTGATGGGTGCAATTTGGGTTATAGAGTATACAGCTTGGTCTTACATAAGATGTGCACCTCTCAAAAAACTGCTAGCTCCGCTTGGTCATTTTCACTTCCTGGACTTCAAAGGTAAATAAAAAAAAAAGAGCCTATAACTTTTTTTACTTTTTAGATATTTTGTAATTCATTCATAGTACTTTCAGAGGCTGGCATTGTCTGCTCTGGCAAAATTCGTTTCCCTATTTTAATAACTGCTGAAAATAGTGCACTTTCGACTACTTTAGGCTGATTTTTCGAGCACATGGCACGGTCCATTTTTGTCAGCTGTGTGTTTACATCAAGTCCAATTTACACAAGTACAGTATGTAAAGAAACTGCAGCCTCAGTACATCAAAATAACATACAGGTATGCCAACATTCTCTTCATTGTTCATGTTGCAAATTCAAACCACTTCACCTTACACCTGTCAATTTCTCAAAAGTACATATTATCTGTAGAGCGCCTCCTTATAGGCGGCACACGAGTTAAATTATACAACATGATATTCGACCTTAATACCCTATCCGATTCCCAAAAGCTGTCGTGTACCAAGCTTCTATGCAAAGATCCCCAAAATTAAAAAAATATGAAAATTTGGAGACCTACCTCTCTATTGAACCTGGATTGCAAAATACTATCAAAAACCATTGCCAATAGATTAAGTTACGTTATGTCCAAAATCGTACACATTGACCAAACGTGCGGTGTAAAAGGCTGCTCCATATTTGATAACGGTCATCTGATCAGAAACATAAGCGACTATATCGAACAAAAGAAACTATCGTGTGCTTTTATCTGTCTAGACCAAGAGAAAGCTTTCCATATAGTAAATTATAATTTTATGTTCAAAACCCTAGAATCTTTCGGTTTCCATGCAGATTTCATAAAGTGGATTTAGATATTTTATCATGGCATACTCTCTTCAGTCATGGTTAATAATTTCATATCCGAACCCCTTCCAATTTTACGGGGAGTCCGCCAAGGTTGTAGCTTATCTCCATTATTGTATGTACTAGTCTATGAACCTTTCGCGGCGAAAATACGCTCCGAAAAAGAAATAATTGGTATACATATTCCAGGCACATCAGAGACCTGTAAAATCTACTTGTTTGCAGATTACAGCGCCGGCTTCTGTTGCACAGAAAGACCGGTGGAAAAATATTTATATTGGTCGCAAATGTACTGTGATGCATCTGGAGCAAAAATCAATATTTCTAAATCCAATGGAATTTTCATAGGTAAATGGAAAAGTCGCAGCGACCATCCGTTCGGCATATCGTGGATTGACAGCCAAAAAATGTTAGGTTTTCTTTTCTGAACTGGTTTGACAATTGATGATAAATGGAATAAAAATATCACAAAAATCCAAAACACCCTACACCTATGGAAAAGCCGAAAATTATCCCTCGCCTCTGAATCCCTTATTGTTAATTGCTTAGTATGCAGCAAAATATGGTACACTGCAACGGTGATGGATTTACCCAAACATTAAACTACGTTGATAAATAGAAGCATCTTCACCTTTTTATGGAATTCCAATTTCGAACCCCTTGCAAGAGGTGTATGTTTCAACTCTTACCAAGAGGGTGATCTAAATATCACCAATATAATATGTAAAATAAGAGCGTTACCCATTCAACATATTCAAACATTACTGGATGATGAATACCAACAAACTGGAAATTTTTCGCACGATATTGGATCGGCTTGCAACTACGATTTTTTAACCTCAACTTGGGTCAAATAAATACACACATACCTTACACGTTCCCAATTTTTATGAAAATTCCATGAAAATCTTTAAAGAATTTACCAGAAACAACCAGCGTATCACTTTCAGCAAAGTCACTACCAAGACCTTTTACCAATTAGAATTGAAAAAATCCCTTATAGAACCCAAGGCCAAAAGAATATATGATATGGATTTCTCCAATGTATGGGAAAACTTAAATAACAAATTTACGGATCCTATTACCAGAGATGTGTTTTAAAATTATACATGACATATTACCGGTGAACTACAACATGTTCCTTAAAAGAATTGCTCAATCTAAATTATGCACCTTCTGCGGTGGCATTGAAACAGTAGATCACCTATTATTCGAATGTAAAATAGTATTCCCCTTACAACACCTGGTGACTGAATGGATTAAGAAAGTATCCACCAACACTTTCAACACCTTTTATACCTTCCTCAAATTTGGCCTTCTCCCAAAAGAAACCTCTTTCCGAAAACCTGATTTAAAAAACATATGTATTTTAATAGCAGCAGAATACAAATATGTCATATGGTTCAAAAGCATTCGATCCTAGTACCACAAAAAAACTGACACTAGTAATACTTTATCCTTTTTTATCGCCAAACTAAAGTACAGAATTAGAGCTGATTTTCATAGATTCAAATAAGTTGATTTTATAGACAAATGGGTTTCCGCTGGTTTATTTTGTTCTGTACAAAATTTCGAATTACAATTTGACATTAACATGTAATAAAGAAAACCCGACTGGGATAGGCAAAAAGCCAAATCGCAGTGTATCCTAATCCGATTTGTTTATACTGGCAGTTAACTGGCACTGTAATCTCGGTTTGATTCAATTAGAAAGTGTGAAAAACGCCTCCAGGCGGTTATAATGACACGGCTGGCCGAGAAGCCTCCCTTGAGTATACAGCAGATGTTTAACCTAATTAATTTTTTCTCCTCTACAATCCTCCCCTAACGTTTTCTTCCCAATATAAAACTGTATGTATACGCACGTATAACATAATTATTACATGTGAACTATTTTTGTGACTATGCATTGTGACCTTTTATTTTGTGAAAACAATATCGTGTGAATTATATGTATGATGACATTTTCCTGCGACATATATACTCTGTGAATAACATTTGTGCAACCAATATCGTGTGACTTATACGCATCTTGAAAACAACACAAGACAAAAGAAAACAAAATGCCCGTGCTAGAGAAATATTTCAGCGCGAAACCTGTCTTTACAAACCAGGGCGGACAGCTCGTGGCGGAGCGAAAACCAGGAGTACAGGGACTGGACTTATCCCACTGCCTGCCAAACGAACACCCGAGCTGTGCAGAAACACTCGCCGCACTACAAGCATCAGGAGTCAATACCGACGACATTGCAGCCTTACTATGCGAGGAAAAGGCACCCTGATAATACACCCAAGGGGAGACAAACCACTCATTAACAGCAGTACCCTGACATTGGCCGAAATCAAGCAAAAGTATTCATACCACCACCAATAGTAAGGGAGATCAAATCCAAATTAGTAGATGTATACATTACGGGAATCCCTTGGGAAATCCCTATATAAGCCACAGTTGACCGCTTCAACCAGAAATACGGAATGGAAGTTACATCCTTTAAAATGGCTACCTACCAAATTTTTGACAAAATCCAGACCGGAGCTAGAATATTGCAAGTACTAAAAGGGAACGAAGAAAAAATCCCTCCTTTCTTCTACATCCACAGCTTCATGGCGAAGTCGTGGTACAAAGGTTGCATTTTCCACCGAAAGTGCAACAAATGTGGAAGAATGGGGCATGACCCAAGAAAATGTACGCAACAGAAACAGCAAGAGCCAACACTGGAGCAACAAACATCAGAACCATCAGACCAACAATCAAAAAACATTATGCCGAGTACAACAAATAAAGAGCCCCAAGCACGAAAGGAAATGGATCTATGCCTACCGAAAAGGCCAACAAAACCAACTATCCCACAACAACAACAACAATTAATGAAAACACCTGGAGAATGGAAACTGTACTTATGTCAACAAGAAGAAATAACCAACCTAAAAATTGTTGCCAAATACCTAGGAACACAGAAACACCAGACTGGAGCCAGAGAAGAATTGCCAAGGAGCATAACTGAACAAAAGATCAAAGGAAATTGCTCCGAAAAAGCAACAACAACAACAACAAAAATACAGGAAAAAGCACCAAAGGAACCACAACAACAAGTACCAACAACAAGAAAAAAAGAAACATTGTCGGAAACCCCAAAGGGAAGCGGTTAGAAGGATGAAAAACAAATCTGGAAGGAAAGCTACAAGAATAAACAGAGTATTATAGATTGGTTCACTCATTCGAATCATCATCGTCAGAAGAAGAAAACCAGCAAAAGGATGAAGGAAGCCAAGAAAATGATGGAAAGAGGAAGAATATCTCCCCTCTACAGCCAATGACAAATCCAGACAGAAAATATCCAACATAAATATTTGTACTTTATTACCAGATATATTAACAAATATTCAAAAAAAAAAAAAAAAAAAAAAAAAAAATTATATATATATGAATCATACAAATATGTATAACAAACCATAGTAGTTAGTGGGGAGTAATTGGTTACATGAGGGGACCCTCTGGCTACGTACGGGAGTTAACATTGCGGGGACACTCTGGCTACGTACGGGAGTTTAACATGGCGGGGGCACTCTGGCTACGTACGGGAGTTTAACGTGGCGGGAGTGTGGGGTGTGGGAATATAATTAATCTTTCTTGAAAAAGGGGTGGCTCTTAAAAGAGCCGTTGGAGGAGGAATATTTTATTTCCTCCAACATTGAGTTAGGAAGCCTGGGAGGTGGAACTTGTTTTTCTTCTTCTCCTCCTTCTTCTTCTCGGGTATCCAGTCGGGATGATTCAATTGTCTGAACTTGTCCTGAATTTTCATCCAGTTCAAGTTCAGACGATTGAATTGTTTTTCTCTTTTTTCCTTAACCCACATTAACTTGATTTTGGCGACCTCCTGTTCCATAATTTTTTAAATAATTGTTTCCACTCGGAGCAGGGCCGCTTCTTGTCGAGTGAGGATTATGCATTTTAAATTATCATCTAATTTATGGATGTAATCCAAGACTTCTTTAAGAAGTCCTACTCGACAAGGTGAAGAGGAGTTCTTGCTCTTCTTAACTTCCTCCTCCTTCTTCACTTCTTGAATTAAATTCAAAATCAAGTTAATGTAGGTGAAGTGTTCTATTTCCCACTGCAGACTGACTGGATACCACCTCATCATTTTTTGCCTATAATATTTAACCTCCACCATCCAGTCCCAGGCTTCCTGTAGATTGTCAATGATATCTATCATTTTTGAAGAGTGAAAGTGTGAATGGCGTCACTGTTGTTGTTTTTGGATTTGAGTCGTATGCGCCCTTCGGGCATGCACGACTATGTACCCCCGTTAGGGGGATTAAATATGTGATTTAACACATTTCTAGTTTGTCAGGTGTGTTAACAGTTCGTAACACACCTGACACAGATGTACACCCCTCCAGCGCAGCACGATTCCGCACGAAGCGGTTAAAATGAATGCGCGCTATTGGAGAGGTAGTACATTTAACACACCCTACAGTCAATGCATGGTTACCCCACGAAAGGGATCATTGAACGCACGAAATCGTAAGGTGTGTTGATATACCTGTACATAGGACTATAACCACAATGTTTACAGGTATAAGTGTGCGCGTTGTAGCGCACGTTATTGATAGAATTGTTCGCAGTACGCAGACAGGAGTGAAAAGGCGGCACGGACTAAGCAAGCGAAGGCGCGAAGAGTGACGGAAGCTAAAACGCCAGTAACGTACATACATGATCAAATTCTGCCCAGTTAAACTAAGTCGGGCTGTCCTAATACCAATTGTGTGTTAGCCACATATTGTAATTACGGTCAAATTTCCACAGTTTAAAAAATTTTCCTAATATCCTATCAATTTTGAAATTTCGTGTACATAGTGTACATATGTTTTCCAAAAAAAGGTTAATAAATAAATTTGGGTTTAAGTAACCCACTCAATTTTGTGATCTTAATCTGATATTATTAAGTTGTCGTTGGATTCGGTGGATTATTGATCATATTTGTGTTGAGGTTTAGTTATATTTCGAAACGGTTTTCATGCCAAAGTGAAAACCAATAGGCAATAAAAAGGAAACTCTTCTAGCCCTTAAAAGGACTCAGAGGCTTTAGGGAAGCATCTGCTGATAAAAATCCTTCAGATGATCCGGCACAAGATCCAAGGGCTCCAGTCTTTTCCTCTTTTTCGGGCTATTTGGGTCCATAATATCGCTCATATCATAACCTTTCATGGAAGCTTCGAAAAGGTATGATTCTCTCTGAAGACCAAAATAGGATGCCATGTTATGTTGGCAGTATGCATATGTAACAACATGGCGTCACTGTGGAAGGCACCGCTTTATATGCTAGAAACGCGGACGTGATGGAAAACATCCCCCTTTTTTTCCCCAAAAAAATCCATACAAACAAACAAAAAAACACACCACACTATCCTTTTTTATATCAATCACAAACTTACACAAAACACAAAAACATACAAGGGGCAAAGGGTTTTTGTTGGATAGAATATCACAAACAAAATAACATACAAACATATAAAACCACAAATATATATATATATATATATATATATATATATATATATATATATATATATATATATAAATATATATATATATAAATATATATATATATATAGGCAATCACTGGAAAAATTAATCTTTTCTTGAAAAATGGGTGGCCCTTAAAAGGACCTTTGTTTTTGTTGTTGTTTAACATGGGCATCTCCTAGAGGGTTTTCTTTTCCTTAAACTTCTTCTGACTTCGGGTCCGTACAACAAAACCCTCTTTAGACAGCCTTGTCTCTCCACATAAATCTGTCGATGCCATGTAGCGGTGTCTGTAATTTTTGTGGTAGCCCATGAAGCCTTCACATACATTGGAAATGCTGGATTAAACAGCATTCCTGAAACAATGTTTCAGGATTCCACACTGGTCCACATTTTTTTTCTTTAGGAGTAGTCTTGGAGAAAAAAGTCGGTGAAGCTTTATGAGACAAGCGGTAGTATATATACCTTACGATCGGATTGAAATGGATCGAAATCAACTACCAATCCAATCACGCGTTACAAGTCGGTCGGTTTTTCTTCCAATGGGAAGAGAGCAGGGGTGTGACGTCATCTCGGGTATAAAGGTATCGTAGCGTTCGTTGGGTTTATTACTTTTTCGACAGCCTTCATGGAGACTGGAAAGACAAGTAATATGTATTGGAGTGAGCCTTCAATGATTAATGCTGCTGCATTAATGAACTTCCGGCCGGAAGACTTTGATTTAGATTTACTAAATCAAGAGTTTCAGTTGTCTGAGACTACTGCTGCTGCTGCTACTACTACTGCTACACCAATGATGGATGAATTTAAAAAAAGGCAAATGGAAGAGATGGAAAATTTAAAAAAAAAAACAACGAGAAGAGGAAGAAGTGTTTCTTCTTTTTCAACAGCAGCAGAAAGAAGAAGAAGAGAGAAGAAGAAGACAAAGTGAGGAAGAAATCAGACAGCAGCAGTTAGAAGAGGAGGAGAAGAAGGAAACAGTAAAGGAAGGCATCAGTCCTGAAGAAAAAACCGTTAAGTCTTTTAGAAGAGATATTATATGAGTTAAAATGGATGACCAATGTCTATAAGTATTCTTTAACTCATCAACCACCTAAACGAAAAAGACCATCACGGGCTAAACAACATTCTTCCAAGCATACCAGTTCTAATGAGATGCCACCACCACCACCACCAATGCCACCAGTGACTACCACCAAAAGCAAAACACCATCAGTAGCAGCATCATTAACAGGATATGGATTGGGTCGTGGTAAAGGACTACGACATTTGAAGTTGATTTGAAGTTTGTTTTAACCAAAGCAACAACAAAAAACAAAACAACCCAACGGTCCTTTTAAGGGCCCCCAGATTTCTAGAAAAGAAATCAAATTGCCAAAATCAAGTTAAAACTTAAAAAATTCCATTGTGTTGTATATCAGTGTGAGTGCGTGCGTGCGTGCGTACATCTATACTCTAAAACAAAATAACACAAAATCACTTACTTTTTTCTCCAGTCTGGTGTATTCTGACATTTTTTTTTACAAAAATAATTCACCAATAACATATAACACCAAAAAAAAAAACACAACAAAGTTCCTTTTTTTTTTCACTGTCTGTCTCTCTTGTGCTTCTTTAATTTCTTCTTCATAGGAACCAAGATCTTCACAGGAATCATAGGTTCCATTGGTTCATTTTCTTCTTCATTCTCACTGTATTCCATTATTCTCACTCTCTTCTTACTTTTCTTGATGATATGTTCTTCTTCTTCTTCTAGGTTTGTTGTTGAATTGTCTTCCTCTCTCTCCTCTGTTAGATTTTCTTCTTCTTCTTGTTCTTTCTGAGGGCATTCCGAAGACCAATGTCCTGGTCCCTTACAATAATAACAGATATCTTTTGTTTTGTCTCTCTTTTCTTTTTTTTGGTGTCGAGCTTGGGGACATTGTGTAGCCCAATGACCTTTCTCTTGGCAGATATAACAAATATCTTGACTTTTATCTCTCACTGGTAGTCCTTGAGCTATATAATTCCAATAATACCAAGCAGGATGCATTCCTCTTGGAATATGTTTTCTTCTCTCTTCCATTTTTTGTTGACGTTGTGAACATTCTGGAGCCCAATGTCCTTTCTCTTTACAGATATAACAAGTATCTTGACTTTTATCTCGAGCGCAGTACTTTTCCATCTTTACAGTTTGAAAGTTCAATCACCAAAGACTGATTCTGAAGGTAAGAAGGTCTCTCTTTATATACTCTCCTCTCTCTATATAAAGGTACCTGGGTGAAACTGAATCAGTTTCAAAGTAAACTTCAAGATGAAAAGATCACGCCCCCATCATGAGAAACCAGAAGAAAAACAAGAAGAAACCAAGAGACCACGACGACGACGATTTTCCGTGCCACCTGAAACACCCTTAGATGAACTACTAGCTCAAGTCCATGCCAGTGACTTCGAAAACGAGATGAGTGAACCTGAAACCTTACCATCTTCCAAACCACCCAAAACAAAACCCACCACCACTACCACTACCAACACCAGAACCCCAGACCAAGAAACACCACAATCTAGTACTTTGGCTCCTCCTGAAAATTACTATAGGATTCGAGAGACTCAAAAAATAACTTCTCTAAAATTTAGAACCACGGCTTACACTCACACGGTTCACTTCAAAGACTTTAAGTCCGAAGTACCTCCCGAGAAAGCGGCGGGGTTCATTAGCGATTTGTGGGAATCTGTCTTAATGAACTTGAAACAGCAATGTGGAGCCAAAGAAGATGATCGCTTGAGACTGGCCATCCATCATGACAACTTGAAGAGTCCCGTTTGGATTGAGTTCAGCACCCCGGCAGAATTAACGCCAGACAAAGTCATGTCTAAAATAGAACATGTGCAGCAATCCAACGACAAGTTTACCATCACCGATGGAAAGGCCACACTCTACATGACACACGTTACTCCTCCTCAAGGAAGTGGACGAAGTAGGAAACCGTTATTGGTGGACGATCTTCGTACTACCAAACAAAGTGTCGTCCAAATTGACAATACTCAAGACCAAATGTGCTTGACTCGAGCTATCGTGGTGGGCCGCACCTATGCTAACAAGAACGAGAGTAAAGAATGGAAAAAAGCCTGGAATAACATTCGAACATCGCAAAGACCCCAACAACGAAAAGAAGCAGAACTTCTGTTACAACAAGCGGGGATCCCTAAAGAGACCGTGTGTGGCATTTCTCAAATGCAGCAACTTCAAGATGTTTTGGCTCCTCATTATACTTTGAAAGTTCACCCTCAAGAAGTGCGCGGAGCTCTGCTGTTTCGAGGCCCCGATTTCCCTGAAGGAAAATACATTCATCTCTATTACCATCAAGAACATTTTGATGCCATCACTAGTATTACCGGATTTTTGGGATACGGATACTACTGTGAGAAATGTAATCATGGGTTTAATAGTCGAGAGCGACACCTCCATTGCGGAGCAAGATGTCGGGGCTGTTTAGCAGACCAACCATGCCTTCCTGAACAACAACAAAATCACGTTCATTGTGAAACCTGTCGACGAAGTTTTGTCAGTCCTTCTTGTTACCAACAGCATCGTAAGACACAAGGTCACCAACAAAAATGTGCTTGCGACTTATTGAAATCGTGTTCTACGTGTGGACAACTAATTAAAACCAACGACCCAAAGAGACACGTTTGTGCTGCCAAGAAAAAATGTTCTATTTGTCATCAGATCGTCGATTTTGATCATCGATGTTTTATTCAAAAGTTTGACAAGACAGAGAAGAAAGAAATAAAGAAAAATAAGAACAAGAAACAAGTAGATTTCATCTTCTTTGATTTTGAATGCATGCAAAAAACAGGCATTCACACTCCTAATTTTTGTGTGGCGCATCGGGCTTGTGATCAGTGTATTCAAGAATCGATTCATTTTCACTGTCCTCATTGTAGTCGAATTCCAGGAGGACGTGAAAAAATCTTTCGTGGAGTTAACACTTTGTCTGAGTTTGCTGAATGGGTTTTAGACCCTACCACCCACGACAGTTGGAGCGAAGAAGACATTCAACGTTACGGAGATTGTCATCGGTATGACACCGTCATAGCTCACAATTTTTCGGGATACGATGGTCAGTTTTTACTCAATTATTATTTGAACCATGGGACCGAACGCCCTGAAGTTACCATGAACGGAAAAAAGCTCATCTACATGAAAGTAGGACAAGTCCAGTTTAAAGATTCTATGAGTTATATGGCCATGCCTTTGAGTCGCATGCCAAAAACGTTTGGCATGACAGAAATGGCTAAAGGCTACTTTCCTCACTTCTTCAACACGGAAGCTAATCAACATGCTATCCTACCTCATTTGCCTGACCTTCATGATTACGACCCCGACGGAATGCGCCCCGAACAGCGAGAAGCTTTTCACACTTGGTACCGTGCTCACCAGTCCGATCCATTTGACTTTCAAGAAGAGATGCTCAAATATTGTCGATCTGATGTGGATATTTTAAGACGTTGTTGTGGAAAGTTTCGAGAGTTATTTCTCGATCACGGAGAGGTCGATCCTTTGAAAGATGCAGCCACCTTACCTAAAGCCTGTTCCTTAGTCTACATGCAAAATTTCATGCCTGAGAACCAACTAGCCATCATCGACTCCAACACGTCTCTCTTTGCTAGTCGTCAATATTCGGTCAAAGCTTTACGTTGGTTTCATTACTTGTGTGAAAAAGAAGACAAATGGATACAACATGCTAGAAACGGAGGAGGAGAAAAGAAGATTGGAGGTTATTCCGTGGATGGTTTTGATTTAGAAAACCCACACACGGTATACGAGTTTCAGGGTTGCTTGTTTCACGGATGCCCTACTTGTTATCCTGATCGAGAGATGAAAGGGCCTTATTCAGATTCTACCATGGAACAGTTATACGAACAGACTTGCCAACGACGACTCAAGTTAGAAAGTCAAGGATACCAAGTGATAGAAATGTGGGAGCACGAGTACAATCGGCGTTTGAAAACCGATCCTGAATTTAAGAACATTACTCAAAGTTACGACGCGGCCGACATCGAACCTTTAGATCCGCGCCACAGTTTATTTGGAAGACGAACCAATGCCACTCGCTTGCTGTACGATGTGAATGAATCCCAAGGAGAAGAAATCAAATACATCGACGTGTGTTCTTTGTATCCTTGGGTGTGTAAATATGCTCGTTTTCCCACCGGTCACCCTGAAATTTTGACAGAACACATTGACGTGGAACACATTCGTCAAAACGAAGGATTAATTAAATGTAAAGTCTTACCTCCGACAAACTTGTTTCATCCCATCTTACCTTACCATTGTCAAGGAAAACTGATGTTTCCTTTATGTCGGACGTGTGCCGAAACGTGCAACCAAGATCATCCCTGTCACCACACGAAGGAAGAACGATCTTTGACAGGAACGTGGGTCAGTGTCGAATTGTTTCGGGCTCTGGATCGTGGATACCGTTTGTTGAAAGTGTATGAAATCTGGCACTTTCCAACTACAGCCCAATACCAAAAAGACGACGCCACCAATCATCCAGGCTTTTTCTCGGGGTACGTCAATCAGTTTTTAAAACTGAAACAAGAAGGTAGTGGTATCCTTCGTGGTGTCAAACTCCCGAAGACCAAGAACGATTCAAAGAAGAGTACCGTAACATCGAAGGCATCACTTTAGAAGAGGTGGAAAAAAATGAAGGAAAAAGATCGTTTGCCAAAGTGATGCTTAATTGCTTGTGGGGAAAAATGGCCCAACGTACGATCTTACCCAAAACGGAATATGTCACCGAACCATATCGTTACTTTCAACTAGTGGACGACAAAAGTATTCATGTCAAACACGTCGAAATCGTCCGTGATGATTTGATCATAGTCAATTTCGAAGAAGAACCCAAGTTTGTCAAACCTGACAAGTTTAGCAACATAGTCATTGCCGCCTACGTGACCGCTCATGCTCGTTTGAAATTGTATGACGAAGCGTTAGAAGTCTTGGGAGATCGTGTCCTGTACTTTGATACTGACAGTTGCATCTACATTCATCGCCCCGGTTGCCCCCACCCTACCATTCAAGGTGATCGTTTAGGAGCCTGGACAGACGAGCACCCTCAAGACACCATTTTGAGTTTTGCCAGCGGTGGCCTTAAAAATTATGGGTACCGATACCGAGACCCACAAGGTCAACTTCACACCTCCTGTAAAGTCAAAGGGTTGACTCTCAACTATCGAACTAACCAAGTAGTGAACTTTGAGGTTTTAAAAAATGCTTTACTGTCTGGACAAGTGAAAAACTTTCAAGTACCCACGTTAGAACCTCACAAGATTGTACGACTACCTAATCATCTAATTGTGACTCGACCTGTTCAAAAAGTGTATCGTATTGTGTACCAAAAACGAGTGAGACTTCCAGTTCACACGACTTTACCTTACGGACACGTTGATTTGGAGTATATAAAAAAAGGAAACCGTCTTGAAACAGAAAAAAAGACAACACCAAAAAGATGACTTCAACATTTGCCTTGTCTGACTATTGTGATTGTACCAGTCGATTGAACACGTTTAAAAAATGGCCTAAAGGGGATCGATTACCCACTGCCATCTCTTTAGCCAGAGCAGGATTTGTTTACTTTGAACAGGGAAGTTTAGTGAAATGTTTCAGTTGTGGTGCAAGCATTCGAATGAGTCCTAAAGATTCAGCTATCGTGGAACATACCAGATGGTCACCAAACTGTGCTTACCTTTCTTTAGCTTTTCCACGGATGACATTACAATAAGACAACACCAAAGATGACTTCAACATTTGCCTTGCCTGACTATTGTGAGTGTGACAGTCGCTTGAAAACGTTCAAAACTTGGCCTAAACACATGCCTGACTATTGTTATTGTCCTCATCGATGGAGCACAAAAAAACTTAGGAACAATGGATTACCTACTTCTTACTCTTTAGCCACAGCAGGCTTTGTTTACTTTGGACAGGGTACCCAAGTAGAGTGTTTTAGTTGTGGTGTCACTATTCGTATGGATTGTAAGAAATCAGCTTTCCTGGAACATGTTAGATGGTCACCAAACTGTGATTACCTTTCTTTAGCGTTTCCACTGATCACATTACAATACTTTTCGGATGGTACAGTCGACAGGTATAAAAAAGGAACCCCTTCCAAAGCTAACCCTTCATTCTAACTTTCAACGTTAACCAAGAAGCAAGAAGATGAGTCACGACTTGGAGTGTGATGCAGTACCATGCGATGAAACGGATTCTGTACGGTTTGGTATTCCCGATTCACACGTTCAAAAGGATTCAGTAGCTTGTAACATCACCACCACTCATCGACCACCCTCTAAAGCGGCAGTACGCCCTTTATGTTTTACTGGAAATACTAAAGGAACTGGTATTGACGTTAATGACAACAAGGTGAATGTTGGTCCATATTCGCATATCAGAATACCTGTGAGTTTACTTGGTTATTCCAAGTATGAAAGTCGACTCGAGTCATTCAAAGACAAGTGGCCAAAATTTCTAGAAGGACATAAACCGGAAGGTTTAGCTAGATCTGGATTTAAATACACGGGAGAAGGAGATAAAGTTCAATGTTTCAGTTGTGGTGTGCAACTTCACCATTGGGAGCCTACCGACGCAGCTGACATTGAACATGCCAGATGGTCTCCGCACTGTCACTTCTTACCTTTAGTGGCCTTAGAAGAGTACGGGTACGATGAGCCAGATGCCAAACAAAAGAAGAAGTAAAACAAATTCCATGGCGGAGGAGAATACTTCTTTTTCTTCTTTAGAAGAATACATTACTGGTTTACCATTGGAGTTGCAAGAACATATTTTTCAGTATATACCTCCTACCTTAGAAGAGCGCATTTGTGGTTTACCTTTGGAGATACGAGAACGGATTTACAAAGAATTTGTTCATATTCAAGTGAAACATAAAGAACAGTTACATCCTTTACGACATACCTGTTGTAACCATTGGTATTTGAAGACGATAAGACATTTGATTGCTTGTAAGATATTCAAATGGTCAGACATTGATGAAGAACTACATTTCAATTTTAAGCAATTGGATGGTGCCACCTACAATGTGGCAGTGGAATATAGAATTCGATGGGATGAAGTGAAGGAAAAAAATATGACTAACAGACAAGAATACCAAAAACTGTTACAAGAACTGTCCCCTCAAGACGAATCACCTTTACGTCGTTTGAAATTAGATAGGATAATCAGTCATCATAATAGATATCCTTTACCTACCGATTCCGTTTGGTTGGTGTGTGAGTATTTTGTCACCAAGAAGACTACTTTAGAAGACCGCATTCGTGACTTACCTTTGAAGTTGCGAAAACGAATTTACGATGAGTTGGTTCAGATTCAAGTGAAACGAAAACTCCAAGTGATTCCTCGATTTCAATCCTATGGCTACTTTCGCCGCATCAGAAGACTGATTCTGAACAACAACTATCACCAGTATCGTGAAGAATACAAAAGAGAGTTACTTCTTTCCAAATCGGAAACTTTACCCAAGTACATTTGTGGCATGCCTTTGAATGTGCGCGAAAGGATTTACCAAGAGTTTGTCAAGATCCAAGTGAAACGTAAA
This sequence comes from Margaritifera margaritifera, assembly GCA_029931535.1. Taxonomy (NCBI): domain Eukaryota; kingdom Metazoa; phylum Mollusca; class Bivalvia; order Unionida; family Margaritiferidae; genus Margaritifera; species Margaritifera margaritifera. The sequence continues at coordinate 2,787,955 of JAQPZY010001456.1, forward strand.
CTCAAAGTCATTTCTCGATTTTTACACTATACCCTCTTCCAAGGTCATAGAAGAATGATTATGGGAAACGTCTATCGCACGTACCATCCTGAAGGAGACTGTCTCAAAAGGTACCAACCTTGGGAGCCTGGCTATAAAAACATGCCACCCAAGATACCTACCTTTGCCATCGACCCCTATAAAGAGGCGGCACGTCTGCACTGTTCACGTCACTCGTGAAACGGATTCCGTGGAAGGAAGTCAAACATGAGCATTCATGCTTTATCGGTACACGAAAGACAAATTATACTCAAAGTGTTGAGAGTGGTGATGAACATTCCAAGTGGGGAAGAAGACATTAGAACAAATTTATCTTGCCTTGACACGTTTGAAGAAGTGTGCCTTGTTAGTTGGTTGCACCAACAACTTCACGATTGGAAAGATGTACGTGACAGGAAAAGTGTTGGTTTCGATGTTTGGCTACAAGAAGTACCACAGTTTGCCAAAGATCTAGCCTGTCACGTCTAAGTGTCTATTGGGAGCCTGGCTATAAAGAGTTGGTATGCCTGAGCTCTACACGTCACTCGTGAAACGGATTCCGTGGAAGGAAATCACAGATCATGTTCAGACCTTAGAGGATTATAAAAAAGTGATACAAGAACTGTTTCCATTGAATTTTGGACGTTATGTGGTGTGTGTCTTAGTGACTGCTGATCTTGGAATTCATTTTCCAGGACATTCGTTGTGGACTATTTTTGAGGACAAGTGTTTGCCTTGGATTCTTTTGGAGGATAAGTGGTTGTTTTGGACTCAATTGTTGAGTTCAAAAAAACAATATGACCCTGTGTTCTTCTTCGGACTTAGTAGAAGAAGAAGACTATAAATATTTGATTTTATCAGTACAAGAAAGAAACATTGTACGTAAAGCGTTGAGAGTGGTAATGAAAATCAGTGAGGAACTTCCATGTGAAGAAGACATTCGTCACACTTTATCTGTTTATAAAACATTTCAAGAAGTGTGTTTTGCTAGTGAGTTACACCAACAACTTTTCAATTGGAAAGATGTACGACCCTGGAGAAACCTTGGTTTCCAATATTGGCTACAAGAAGTGGCTCAGTTTGCCAAAGATTTGGCAACTTGTCCATAAGGGTCCAAAAGTGAAAAAATGGGAACCTCAATGGGAAACCCTGAAAGAAGAAAAAGAAGAAGAAGAACCTGACACTACTGTTGTTCAAATACCTCTTGAGGAACACAACCCTTCTTTACCACCGCCGCTACCGTCAGAGGATTCAAAAACAAAGAAGACCAGAAGAATGCCACCACCCCAAACAGTGTCTGTGTCTTTCATTACTAGGACACGAAAATATTGTTGTTCATTGCCTTGTTTAGAGATAACTTTATGTGTTTTAGTGGTAGTCTTCATTGTGTACGTGTTCATTTTAATTGCATATTTTCTCACTAATTCGCTTCTTCGTGTTCGTGTAAAGTTGTAAAATATGTTTTTGTTGGTTGGTTGTTTTTTTGTTTTTTTTAAAATAAACGTGTATGAAAATGTATAAAATGTCTTGGGTTTTTTGTCTTCTTCTCAAAAATCTTCTTACCTCAGTCATGGCTACATCATCTTCTTCTTCTACCTCGTCTACCTCCTCTTCTGTGGTTAAAGTGATTGACGAAAAGTTAGATCGTCAAAGTTGGAACGCTTTGTATCTGTGCCATCCATTTAACATGTTGATTGCTGGACCGAGTGGTTCAGGTAAAACCGAATTTGTCAAACGTTTGATCGAACATAAAACTATTTTGTTCGATCGTCCACCTCAACGCATCGTGTGGTGTTACAAAGAGTGGCAAAAGTCTTACACGTTATTGAAAGAAAGTCAAGGAGAAACCATTTCGTTTCTAGAACGCATCCCCCACGAAGACTATGAAATTGTGTCTGACGTGAATCAAACCCATTTGGTTATTTTTGACGACATGTTAGGAGAAGACGAAGAAGAAATTAAACTTTGGTTTACACGAAAAGGACACCATCGTAATGCTAGTATTGTCTACATTACTCAAAATTTATTTCAACAAAGTAAAGCCCATCGAACCATTAGTCTGAACGCTCATTACGTGGTCTTGTTTAAAAGCCCCAGAGACAAATCTCAAGTACAAGTGTTAGCCAAACAGTTAGGGGCTCCTTGGTTGAATTATTGGTACGACGATGCCACTCAAACCCCTCACGAGTATTTACTCATAGACTTAAAACCCACCACTCCTGACTATTTGAGATTTCGTGCTCAATTGTTTCACCCTTGGGTTGAAGAAGGTGGTCCTGTCATTTACACGTCCCCTTCAGCCAATTTTTGAAAGGAAAAAAAACCCAAAAAACTATAAAAACAACCTACTACGTCATTTCTGTCTCACACTCCTTTGAGATGGCTTCCTTTCAACCTCATCCTTCGGCTAAATTGATTCGTGCCTTGTATGGCATCAGTCTTGAAAAAAAATGCACAAGTCCGTGCTCATTTGTTAGAAGCGAGTCTTAAAGAAGTGTTACGATGGTTTACTTTGACAGCACGTCAATTACTACAAGGCATCATTCACATCCCTCATCAAACTCAACGTTTTTTTCAAAGACATAAAGCGGCATTGTCACAACTGGCTGATCCTAGAATCGATTCACGAACTAAAAAACAAATCATTTTTAACTCCTGGTGGAAGTGGTTCTTTAGGAGGGGTTATGATTCGTTCCCTTTTGAAATGGGATCCTAACGCCCAAGCCAAAAAACCCAAATTACCCAAAAAGAAGAAGAAAAGTCCAAAGAAAAAGAAAGCCAGCAAAAAAAAAAAAGAAAAGCCCTCAAAAGAAGAAAGCCCCAAAGAAAAGTCGTGCCAAGAAGAAGAAAACAACACCTACCACCACTACCACCCGCCGAAAGAGAGGTACTGCTGCAGCCAGGAAAAAAACACCACCACAGCAACAGACCCCATTAGTGACAAGGTCACCTTTTGCGTCCACATCTTCTTTGTCTTCTTCACCACCCTTCACGATGATGCCTGCCAAACCAGACTTAAGTCCCGTGTTTCCTAATTTAATGCAAAAATGGAAACCTATTTCAAAAGTCACCCCTTCGGGACCGTCGACTTCAGCTGATTTAGCCATGGCAGCAGCCGCCAACAAAGTGCCATCCCCTAAAACCAAAGTCCAAGAAAGAACTGGTATCTTACAAAGTTTTGTGGATTTATCCAAACAAGAATTGAGACGATTTAGTCCTTTGAAAACACCTCATCGTCGAGTGAGGCCTGTCATTAAGTTGGTACGTCGTGCAGACAATCAGTGGAGACGTATTCCAGTATAAAATAGAAGGGTACCCTACCAGAGACTTCAGACTTGTTTTTTCTACCCAACTAAAAAAAGATGACTCCTAAGCGTATTCACCACCACCACCAAAAAAAGAAGAAGAAAAGTAAAACCAGCAAAAAAGGACGACTTCCCCCTCGTCTAGCCAAACACTGGGATGTCTTGTCTGTCCTAACCAAGTCCAATCCTCCCATGCGAAAACAACTCATTCAAACAGCTCCTAAAGAAATCATCGATACCGTGTGTGAATGTTGTTTGAACGTGTTGAAAGGAACGGTACCTTTGTCCAAGATACAGAAACAAAAATTAGGCAAACATCGGAACGTTCTTCGTCAAATGGTAAAAAAGAAAATACCTCTTCAACAAAAGAAAAAAATGTTGGTAGAACGAGGAGGATTTCTACCTATGTTGATAGGACCGTTGTTAAAAATAGCCGCTCCTTTGTTAGGAACGATTGCTGGACCACTTTTAGGAGGGGTCATGCGATAACCTTCCCAAAAAAAGAAGATAAAAAGGACCACCCTTCTCTGAAAAGACCACACCTTTTTGGTACCTTTGGATGAAATGGAAGGACGAAAACTGACTTTAGTACCTTACAAACGATGGATGGAATTTCATCGTTGGAACGAACAACGGATACCTCATTTACCACCCAATCCTAATCTCAACGAAATGTCCCAGTTACAACAAGAATTACAATCCCTGATGGAACGAAGCGATTTGTCAGAAACAGAAAAATCCCAACGGTACGGTCAACTTTTACAACGTCTGCAACTCTTTCGCCAAAAAGCAGTCGACGAAACAGCTCCACCCACTCTGAGAGATTTTAAGACGATGATGAAAAGCAAACCTAAAGTCACCACCACCACTAAAAGAGACACCGCCACGGGGACGACAGAAGACGACGAGCCTCGAGAAGTGTTTCAAACTCCGTCTGCTGGTATCTCTAGTAAAATTGCAGCGTCCTTGTTGACACCCTCACCTACTACTCATCGAGAAAAAAATGAAAGATTGGGTTCATAAGAAGATGTCCACTCCTTCTTCAGCAGAAGAAGAAAAGAAAGACAGCAAGACTGAAGTGAAAAAAGAGACTAAGAAAAAACCTGCCATCACCACTCCTGTGGCTCGTCAAACGCGTCAAGCTACTTCGTCCAAACCTCACGGTACTCAAAGTAGTAGCATCGAACAGTGGGTGACTTATTGATCAGTCATGGAGAAACTGTTAGCTACCATTTATTACAATCCGGGTCATGCTGCTGGTTACGGAGGAGTTCAAAAATTATATCGAGCTGCTAAAAGTAAATTGAAAAGTGTATGTTTGCCCGAAGGACGACGATGGTTACAAGAACAATCGACGTACACGTTACACAAACCCATTCGACGTAAATTTTCTAGAAGTACAACTCAAGTGGAAGGGATCGATCATCAATGGAAGCCGATTTAGCCGACGTCTCTCATTTAGCCACTTACAATCGTGGTCACAAATATTTGTTTTGTGTCATTGACGTGTTTTCCAAATTTGCTTGGGTCGTGCCTTTGACCTCTAAAAACAGTACCGAATTGGTACGTCCCTTAAAATTGCTCTTGAAACAAAGTGGACGCCAACCTTTACGATGGCAAACTGACAAAGGCACCGAATTTCTAAACCAAGCTTGTTGTCCCATCCCTAGGATTCAACGATTCAAGAGCTCTCCTTGCAGCGCAGCGGTAGAAAAATCTTTTTAACCACCAATCCCGCCATATTTTCCATTTCTGCCATTCCCGCCATTGCCAGCCAGCCGGTCCAGCCAAACCACCCAGCTATTAGGAAATAAATCAAAATTGGTAGGGTAAGCAAGAATCATTAGAATTAAACCTACGGGATATCTTTTATTTTTGTACCATTTGGCTAATTTAGGAATTTTGATACTAACTACCACTGTATTCTTTTTTTCTTGAATCTTTTGCCATTCTTTCTTTACTCATTTTTTTTTTCCTTTTTTATTCAACGCTTGTATTCAACAAACAGCTAATAACCAAACACCAACTTCATACATAACTAGACAGCATTAAATTTCTATTAATTATAAACAGTTAAATATTTAAATAAAAAAATAAAATTTTTTTTAACAACAACAACAACAAAATAAATAAAAAATATGATGAATAGGTCAATGAATAGAACCCTTTCCAGCACTAGGGTAAGGACGACTTCGACTCCCCCAGCAACTCATATAGGGGAAATCAAACAAACAAATTGAGTGCAGTTAAAAACACTAGACTTCTCAGAGCCACCAAGGAAAACAAACACCTTGAATATCTCGGCCATTGAGCAGATAAACAGTGGGACAACCCCAAATAGGAATCTAGCCCTATCATTAACATCTCCTCCAATTGTATTCAATGGGATGAATATATCAGAACAACTGGACCGCTCAGTGCAGCTTAAGGGCCCAGATTTCGAGGGTTTTAGCCACGGAGATCTTAATAAAACCCGCCCAGAAACAACAAAAATCCCTTTCAACACTCCACCCAAACCAACAACAATCCAGATCGAAATAGGTCCCTCAAAACAAGCAGGAAGCCAAGGAGAAAATAAAAGGTCAACCAACGACCCAAACATTAAAAAAAATCAGGAGGAGGGGAAAAATGGGCAATCCGACACACCAATCCGTTCTATGGAAACAAATGGAAAATCAGCCACAGGGCTCACCAAGGGACTATTTTCACGAGTACTGAGCCAAACCCCAAAATCAAATTTGAAACCAACACAGCCAAATTCAAACCAAAAAAGGCAACTATACATAGCAGCCAAACAGCGGGCCCCTCAAAACCGTTGAACGAAAAAGACCTTATATACCCATCACCCTCTATGACACAAATAACCCCCCCCCCCAAAAAGGAATCCCAAAACAATCCAATTAAAGGAAAAGGGAAAGGACCACTAAAAGGGAACTACAAATGCAAAAACTCTGGGATCAATTGTGTGGAAAAAAGTCAGGAACAGCAAAACTTAAAATTAATTAACAAAAACAAAAACAACATCAATAACAACAAAAACAACAAAAATAACGAATTCAAATGGCAACTAAAACAACAGGACATGGGAAAAAGCAAAACACACGCGAAACCTTATCACCCCAAACATCTGACCGTCTTCTTACAGGGATTAAATTCCAACATAACAAATCTGACCATAAAAAGTATTACCAATGAACTCCTAAAATATCACGGCGGAGAGTTCACCATCGCTCAGACTAGGGAAAAATATCTGGTGATCAAATGTAGTACCACCACACAAGTTGCAAGATTCCTCGAGGTCACAACAATTGGGCCGCACAGAGTTTAAATCACAGGACACAAGGGCATGAACCAAAACACAAAAGTTAAGAGGAAGCCAAGACAACCAACATCATTGAAACATATAGTGAAAATTAACCCTGCAGTAGACCCCAAAACAATAACTCAACAATTACAAAAGCAAGGGCATGAGATAGAGCAGGCCATTCGGTTCAATAACAAGAAGGGACACAAATCGCTGGCAGTCCTATTACATCATAAGAAAAAGCCAGATATCTCAAAAATGGTTAGACTAGGGCCTCATGAATGTTGGTACAGACTGGAGAAATACCAACACAAAGCAAGGTTCTGTAACAAATGCCAAAGATGGGGCCACTTCTCCACAGTATGCAAGTCACAAAGACGATGCGCCAAATGTGGAGGGAACCATAATGGCCAATGCCGCTTAATAAAACCTAAATGTGGAAACTGCAAACTTGAACATATGACCAACTCAATGGAATGCCACTTGGCTATCCGAGAAAAAGCAATAGTTGAATTAATGTCAAATGAAGAAATAACATATTCAGAAGCAAAACTCTCAGTTCCACCAATAAATAAACAAGCGGAAGTGAATGAAAGCAACCATTCTCACAATCAAAAAGCGAATAATAGGGAAATAAATAACAAAGGACATCAAAGGAGCCAGCCCACATCCTCAAACAAAAAAGATAATCAAAATAATAATCAAGTTAAAACCAAAAACCAAGTAGTACACAGCAAAAAAGCCACTCCATCACCACCAACCAATAAAAAACAGATCCCGAACACCAACAACAGTAAAAGTACTAAACAGATACTACCAACACCTACCCCAAACAACCCGGGAACCCAGGAGGGAAAACCTCAAGAGAAATCAAAAATAACCACCGGAAGTCAGGTAGAAAAAGTAAAAGTAGATAAAGTAGCAATGACCTTAACAGATCAGGTGCTAACCCTAATTAGAGATATTCTAAACGAGACACAAAGTCTCACCAAAAGCAAAGAATTAACAATTGATAATCTTTGCAATAAGATTGTCGCCATTGCGAATAAACTACGAAGTCAATAGAGGTTAGAGGGGGGAAATAGGGAATTAAAATAGTAACATAGAAAGCTAACACAGGTATTTACAAAATATATTAACGTAAATAGATTACAACATGTATGAATTCAAACAAATCAATAAATATATGGCAGTGGAATTGCAGAGGCATTAGACTTCATGCCGCAGAACTTGCAATAAAAATCATAAAGGAAAAATACAAACCAGATGTGGTGTGCTTACAGGAGACTCTCCTAAATGAAAAAACACCAACATTACCTAAAATCCCTGGCTACTCAACTACTTACTGTAAACAAAGGCCCGGGGGCAAAAAGACAGGTGGAGGCCTAGCTATATACGTAAGCGATGCGATATCGAGCGAATCAATGGAGGGCACACCATCAAATATAAATACAAATGAAAACACTGCGCTCGAACATCAAATAATAAGGATAAACACTGGTAATACACCAATAACCATAGTGAACATATATGACCCTGGCGGGGATAAATTCACTGAATTAGAAACCCTAAAAGCAATAACTAGTAAAATAGGGGATAAATTTATAATATGCGGGGAATTCAACGCCCATAGTGAACAGTGGGGAGGGGACCATTTGGATCGGAGGGGAAAAACCATAGAAAAATGGACCTCAACGTCCAACTTGGTCATACTAAATGACGTCAATGGCACTAGGATCAACCCAACGAACGGGATAATATCAGCCATTGACCTCACCTTATGCTCTCCCAGGTTAGCGGAAATAACCGAATGGGAGGTAGACCAATCAGGGACCTTAGGGAGTGACCACTTCCCGATACGGACCATCATTAACACCAAAATTCATAAAAACATCTCAAATGGTACCCGAAAATGGAGATATGACAAAGCGGACTGGGAGTCGTTCCGTTCTCTCTGCGAAGAGATTACACTCGCTCGGATACACAGTGAGGACATTGATACATACTATCAAAACATCATTGAAGTACTGTCATCGGCGGCCGAGCGGTGTATACCGAAGGCGGGAGGAGGGCCCGGCAAACAGTCCGTTCCATCGTGGAACAACGAGTGTAAACAAGCCATAAAGGAGAAAAAGAAAGCCTTAAATAAATTTAGACATACAAAAAACTCCATGGACTTTCTTACCTACAAAGAAAAAGAACAACTCACTAAAAACATCATCAAACAAGCAAAACAAGCATCATGGAAGTCATTCTGCTCATCACTAAATTACAAAGCAAATGCTAAACAAGTTTGGGACAAGATCAAAAAACTGAGGGGAAAAGGAGTAAATACCACCCCAAAACTCGCAGGGATTACCACTAATTCAGAAAAAGCAGAAAAACTGGCCCAACACTTTGCTAATATGAGCAGTAACGCTAACCATTCAGAAAAATTTAAAAAAACACCGCAATATAGTAGAGGTAGTATATCCCCACTTGTTCACGGATAAGGGGGACAAATCTAACCCCCTAAACACAGAATTCACCTTAAGCGAATGGAAAAAGGCCCTAAATAGAAAAAGCAAATCAACTGCACCAGGAAAGACACGCTAGGGTACGACATATATAAAAATCTCCCTGAAAAAACGGCCTTGATGGTTTTAGGTATGTTGAATGCCTCATGGAGGACGGGAAAAATTCCAAAAAAATGGAAACACGCAATAGTAATCGCAATCCCGAAACCCGGAAAAAGCCGAGCAGACATGAACTCATACAGGCCGATATCCCTAACAAATAGTCTCTGTAAAATCATGGAGACTATGATAAACAATAGGGTTAAATACCACCTAGAAAGCAAAGGACTGCTATCCCACAATCAAAGCGGCTTCCGTAATAAACGATCCACATTGGACCAGATAATGCGACTGGAGTCCAGCATTAGACTCGCATTCAATGTCAAAAGAAAAAGGGACCGTAACCTAATCGCGATCTTTTTAGATCTTGAGAAGGCTTACGACCTAATGTGGACCAAAGGACTTATAGCTAAGTTGAATCACTACGGAATATCAGGCCGAGCTCACTCGTGGATAGCGGAGTTTCTCACAGGTCGAACCATCCAAACCAGGGTCGACGACAAATACTCGGAATGCCATAATGTAGAAAATGGCACCCCCCAGGGAAGCGTTCTGAGTCCGACCCTGTTTAACTTAATGATTAATGACCTTGAGAAATCAATCGACCCGTCCTGTTTGGACCTGTCCCAGTTCGCCGACGACAGCGGGATCTGGAAAGGGGGAAACCCCGACAGCGAAGCTGTGGTCGGAAAACTGCAGATGGGACTTGACAGGATAGGTAGATGGGCCGACAGGTGGGGTTTTAAGATGTCACCTGGTAAAACAGTAGGCGTAATGTTTTCCCCCAAAACAAAATTCAGACAAAAATCCCCAAAATTATATTTAAATGGGGTCCTAATTAAATTTGAAACATGTGCTAAGTTCCTAGGCATGCTCTTTGATGAGCATCTGACCTGGGATAAACACATAGAAGAATTAGAGAGACGATGCGGACAGGACCTAAACCTCCTACGGAACATTAAAGGCTCCGATTGGGGGGCGGATCCCGCAACCCTCATAACCCTATACAAAACATTAGTTAGGTCTAAACTAGACTATGGGTGCCAAGCATACATTTCGGCTTGCCCCAACAGTCTAAAAACATTAGATGCGATCCAACGGAAAGCCCTAATTATATGCACTGGAGCTCTCCGAAATATTTCCGGGGAAGAGCTCAGTGTCCTAACAGGAGAACCTCCCCTCAATCTGAGACGGGAGGAACTCCTACTGAGATATAATGCCAGGATCTCTGTTCACCCCGAAACGCATCTAACTCAAAAAGCCCTTAAAAAATGCGACAAACCATTCCGGCATAAATTACTAAATAACCTACCAGGAGGAAAAAGAATTCAAGAATTAAAAAAAGAATTAAACATGCAAAATATCCAGGTGGAAATCATTAAATATCCAGACAGCGCCCCCTGGACAAATAAGGCCCCCATAGTAAATTTAAACGCTTTAAAATATGGGAACAAAAACGAACAACCGAATGAAATGAGGGCCAAAATTCTTGAAGAAATAGAGAATAAATACGAAGGTTACACCGCCATATATACTGACGGTTCAAAAACTCCCGACCCAGAACGCACTGCAGCGGCAGTGGTGATCCCCGGGGAGGGCATCACGCTGGGGGCGAGACTACCTGATCTCTGTTCTATCTATACAACGGAATTCTGGGCCATAAAACAAGCCATTGAATGGGCCCTCGAAACCAATCAAGCAAAAACAGTTATCATTAGCGACTCCCTTAGCGTGCTGCGCTCCCTGGAATCGGGAAATTCCACCAGTAGGGAGAACATACTTCGAGAAGTCAACCTTAAACTTAAAATGTTAGATCAAAAACACCAGACAGTGGAATTTATGTGGATACCCTCTCATATTAACATCCCTGGAAATGAGAGGGCAGATAGGGAAGCCAAAAACAAACTTAATGAGGCCGCAATTCAAACCCTGGACTATAGCGTCCAGGAGATATATAGTATCATCAGGAAAAAAATAAATCTAAAATGGCAGTCGGAATGGGATAAATCCAACAAAGGGCGCAAACTCTATGAACTGCATAAGAAAATCAACAGAAAAATTTAATTTCCAACACTGGCTAATCCGCACGACTACAAAATTATAAATAGAATAAAAGCGGATAAAACACTATTAGCAAACAGCTTTGGACAATATGTGTCGGGACTAAATACAGAAAGAATTAACTGCCCACACTGCCCCACACCTGAAACCTTGGAACACGTTTTTAACATCTGCCATAAATACAGCAACGAAAGGAAAACATTCCAGGAAGAACAAGCAAAGCTAAAATCCCCAACTACATATCCGGATTTCCTCAAAGAAGGGAATAAAAACATGAAATCCGTATACAATAACATAGTGGGATATATCTCAGAAATAGGAAAAAGGGGCAAAATATAATTATAAAAATACCTAATAATACATAATCACAACAAAAAACGCTTAAAATTATCTTAGTAGATAACAAAACACTAGCGGGATAAAGGCGAAGGACAAATTCCCTCTTAAAGGGAGTGCCTTTAAGGAGCTGGACCCTTTATCCCTGAAAAGTGTAAAATAAAACAGTAGAAATAAATAAAATACCTATAGGCAATAATAATATATAGATTTACCATGATATTAACAAAAATCGGGGGATATAAATTTAAGTTACCAAAAACTAATAACAACCACAACAACAACCAAATTAAAATCCCAAAAACAAAATAAACAAATATACTTCATTATTATTAAAATAAAAAAAACACTAGCGGGATAGAGGCGAAGGACAAATTCCCTCTTAAAGGGAGTACCTGTACGGAGCCGGAACCTCTATCTCTTAAAAGTGTAAAACAGAAGTAAGAAATATTATTATTACTCTCAGAACTTAGACCCTTACTATGAATTTACTGTAATTGCAAAGAGTAGGGGTAATAAATATTAGCAGGCACAATTGATTGGAAATTTTTTTAAATTTTTTTTTCTCTTGATACTTTAACTCAATAACAACACTGATCTCATACTAAAAAGCGGCTACTTTAACACATCTATCGAACGGACTGGGCTCTGGTCTGACGCAAGATTCTCGGTCACGCTTCTAAACAGGCGCTAGGTATCATACTAGCATTCGCCTGGGCGGAATCCCTGCGTATCGCTAAGGTGCGGGTGATCGTAGGATTTTCTGCTACCCAAAGCACTGGTGCCTGGAACCAGACGGGCATGCCAGGACTGAATCCTTGCCGTGGCCGGAACACTAGTCCTGAGATAGCCTATTTCCTAATATTTTTTTTTTCTCTCTCTCCCTCTCGATCTCTCTCTTAACCCTAAAATTATCAACATAATGAGGTGGTCATAACCCCGATCATCAGGTCCTGCCGCACAAGGTGGCACCAGATTGGGAAAAAACTAAACCAATTTAACTACATCAGGATATTATTAAAGCATACCTGCTGCATCCCCAAAATATTAGCAATATAAGGTGATCAAAACCCGGATCATCAGACACAGCCGCACAAGGTGGCACCAAATTGGAAAATTTAAACTTACTAATTAGATAGACATAAAATCTAATGTAAATATCAAGCATAAGGTGGTTACAAGTCCAAACCATCAGGCCCAAACTGCACAAAGCGGTTGCAAAATCTATGAAACGTTTTAATATTAATTAGGAAATTCAGTCTTAAAACTATAGAATAAAGACAAAACCTGTATAACAAAGTAATCAATATAAGGTGGTTCTAAATCCCGAACCATCAGGCCCAGCTACACAAAGTGGCAACTCTCAAAGAAGAAATAGGATAGAAGGAGAGGAGAGGAAAACAAAAAAATTTTATTTTTTATATTTTTTATTTATTTATTTAATTTTTTTTTTTTTTTTTTTCCCTCCCTATCTCTATTCACTCAGCCAAATGGTACAAACAAAAGCTTCAAAATTGTTATATGTCAAAAATACCTTCGTCTTTTGAACAAATTATCAAAATTACTAAATATTAAGTAACCCTGGATCAGCCGTAGCCAACTGTGACGCAACGACGCAGCCAGCCGACCCTTGCCGCCTTTTCCTCGCCCTGACAGAGTCAACACAACAAATAAGTAATCCTGTAAACATTGTGGTACTATTCCTATGAACAGGAAAATAAACAATCAAATCGCAGAATTTAAATACACGCACCCCTCCAGATAATTCGTTCAATGAATCCCCATAGCGGGGAAACCATGTAGCGATGGAGTGGTGCGTAAATAGCGTCCATATACGCACCATTCCGTCTAGTGGGTTATAGCTCTGTAACCCACTGGACAAAAATTAATAAGTGTGCACAGCACACAGTTTAATCCCTCATTGCTTCGCACGCAATGGGGGTAAAAAGTCGTACATGCCCGAATGGGCGAACACGACTAAAATCTAAATATCATCATCATCATCATAGTTAAGCTACCCCGTTTATTCAAGAGAATGAACACAACTGAAATTATTAGGCAGATTAGAGTTCATCTCGAGGTGGCGTGGCACCTCCTCCATGAAGTGGAGAAAAGGGAGGTGGAGGAGAGGGAGAAGCAAATCCCAATTAAACCGCATCCAATGATGATGGAGGATTGGGAGCCTGAAACGACCCATCCTCCATGGGTTTTTAAAACTCCCTGCAAACAAAGTAAAACTACATGGAGGGGGAGCTGCCCTGCATGCAGGGCAAAGCCTGGGAGGTGCCCCCACCTCTAAAATGAACTCAAACAAAAAAATCCAACGGTCCTTTTGAGGACCACCCCTTTTTCAAGAAAGATTAATTATATTCCCACACCCCACACTCCCGCCACGTTAAACTCCCCTACGTAGCCAGAGTGCCCCCGCCATGTTAAACTCCCGTACGTAGCCAGAGTGTCCCCGCAATGTTAAACTCTCGTACGTAGCCAGAGTGTCCCCGCAATGTTAACTCCCGTACGTAGCCAGAGGGTCCCCTCATGTAGCCAGTTACTCCCCACTAACTACTAACCATAATAATTACATTAATACATAATATATACTTATCATAATATTACCCGTAATAAATAAATAACATATTAACAGCTTGCCCTTGTTTATGTTTGGCTTTTTAACACTTGACCCATCAGAGGCATGTGAGCACATCCCTTCCGCTCACACTGCCTTGTGATGGGAAGAGAGTTCCCAAGCCTTTCACATATGCGGGGCAACTCATAACTTTAACAATACCAACAAAAAAAAACTAACAAACAAAAATAACTAACTAATAACGGGGAAAGAAGATACATGGTGACAGGTAAGCCACCACTCCCGCACACATTAATATAAATAAAAATTAGAATATAACTCTGTAAATTTGACAAAAAAAGCCAAAAAATTAAATCTACAACATAAACACTATAAAGAAAACCAAATTTAATAAACTCAAATAAGACCTCGGGGCGGAGGTCACTTTGGATTAGAAACTCACTCAGGGTGGAAAGGAAAGGAAATCAGCCAAACAGGAAATACCTGAAGGGAGGAAAGTACGGACCCGGAAACCCTGAACAATAGACAATTTGAACACTAGGAAACAAAACCTAGAAGAACCGCAAGGAAAATTAATTATATAAATAAATACTAAAACCTTCGGGTATTTCTGATATTTATGCGGGGACGTCTCTACAGTTCTAACCAGCTATATATGCTGGGACGGGCTAAGAGACGACCACAAATAAAAACGTATAACTTGAATTGTATAGATACATGCTATTGGTGGTAAACTTTTGTTTCCACATGTATGAACACTGTAATCATTCATGATTGTGTTATTATATTTTTTATATAACAAATATACGTATGTACAACTCTATCTGCATGTATACACCATAAAAATGCCTGCACAGGCGATAATTTTGTGTTTTTGCAGTGACTTACGCACAGTTATATCAAATGTTATATAATATTAAATATGATTTATTATCAAACTATGTACCTTACTGTATGCTTTGCGTGCACGACTGCACATGTGATAATTGTGATATATATATATATATATATATATATATATATATATATATATATATATATATATATATATATATATATATATATATTGAATAAAAACCTATGAAAAAAAAAAAAAAAACAATTCAGGAGACGCACAATGCAGCAGCGATAAAATAGATTGGACCGGGTACACAGTAAGAAGACTTGAATATCGTAGATACGAGTCCAGATTAAAAACATTCTGGAATTGGCCGATAAGAAAGAACAGCCGCCGCAGGAATGTATTATACTGGATATGAAGATGTCGCCGGGTGTTTTGCATATGACGGTGGACTGAAAAATTGGGATGCCAAAGATGATTCGTGGATTGAGCACTCTCGGTGGTTTTCCACGTTTAGCTTTCTTCTACGAACGAAAGGACCAGAATTTATCGAGTTAGACTTACCACGGAAATATTATATGAGGAAGAAGACGGACTTGACAGAAACGATGTTTCTGGCGCGCTCGCGAACATTAAAATCGTCGGCAAGGATGAGAAGTACGTCGACGTGATGATGAGCAGTATTTTTGCTCAGTCCGTCCAGGATATATTTGGAAAGTAGCGAGTGAAATCTGTGCTGGTGTCGATGATGATGGGCAAGAAAAAAAAAATCGGGATACAAGTCCTAACATAAAAGGAAATCTGCGACAAGATATACTGGAGACGAATTGAGAATGTAAAGCTGTCCAATGCAAAATACAAGGGCGGATCGCGGTTTTAAAAACTCCGACATCAACGCTGCAGGTGCGGCTGCAACATCACAGGTTGGTCAATGCGATAAAATGCAATATCTGTAATACAAAAGATCATATGCAGCAATAAATTAATTTAGAAGAAGTAAGACAGTAGGAAGACTTGAATATCGTTGATACGAATCCAGATTAAAAACATTCTGGAATTGGCGAAAAAACCAACGCCATCTGTTTCATAAGTTAATTTATGTAAAAGTGTATCCCGGATCAAATATATAGCAAGGATTTTTAAGTTTTTCTTTTGCTTTTCAAGCAATACAGTTTATCAGCACATAATGTGTGTGTGTGAAGGAAGTGTTATATATATATATATATATATATATATATATATATATATATATATATATATATATATATATATATATATATAGCATGATAGGCACAATAAACGACATTGAATTTATTTTTTTTACACAACTTTGTAGGGCTGGTGGCAGCTTAAGATATATATGTAGTTTACCCGTTTTACACCGTTTTTTAATTTTGTCTTCTTTCTTTCTTCCATTGTTTATCCTTTGTTTCTTTCCCCGTTACGGACACATGTTGGAGTCGAGAAATTGACTTTTGTGTTTAGTGTTGTTTTCTTGATATAACTTGTTTCTTCTCCTGACGAAGAGCTTGTTTGGTTCGAAACGTTGGGAAACTGTTTTGTATTTGCGCCATTATATATATATATATGTGTGTGTGTGTGTGTGTGTGTGTCATAGTTCTACGAACATTGCACTTTGAAGGGAACTCACTTTTTAGCAGTTTATTTTACAAATAATAATGATTTTACCTAACTGAATGTTCTTTTAACAAGATTGAAAAAGTTATACTTTTAGAAATCAACATATATACTCAGGTTTTATGCTTTTTAAACAAATAAATTCTGGTAGAAAATTAACTACCAACATCAAAAATGTTTCCCCATGGAAATCACTTTCATATTTACCAACAATGGATTAATTTTATAATCTATAATGTTTTAAAAGTATTTTATAACCCGATCACAGCAAATTATAGGCTACCCAAAAGAAGTTTCAAAACGTTTCAAGCATGGATCTTGTCTGACAATTTTTTTTAAAAAAGAATGGTTAGAGAGCTGAGGAATAGTCAGTAGCGTGTGCTACTTTTTGCAGCAAATTTTTTAAAAATCTTTATTTTATTTATTTAAAATATATTGAAATTTCAAATTAGGGACTAACTGTGATATATATATATATATATATATATATATATATATATATATATATATATATATATATATATATATATAGAGAGAGAGAGAGAGAGAGAGAGAGAGAGAGAGAGAGAGAGAGAGAGAGAGAGAGAGTTACAAATATAAACCAAACAGAACGGAAAGTACTATCTCTAAATCCTACAGGAGAATGCTCGATAACATTAACATCATTTTTGAATACGAATAAATTATATTATCATACAGGTTAGAGAATTTTAATTCCTACGA
Source organism: Margaritifera margaritifera (assembly GCA_029931535.1). Classification (NCBI taxonomy): domain Eukaryota; kingdom Metazoa; phylum Mollusca; class Bivalvia; order Unionida; family Margaritiferidae; genus Margaritifera; species Margaritifera margaritifera. Next base: position 2,805,383 of record JAQPZY010001456.1, read on the forward strand.
ATTAAAATTCTCTAACCTGTATGATAATATTATTTATTCGTATATATATATATATATATATATATATATATATATATATATATATATATATATATATATACCCACATTTAAACTTTTTTTTTACATGTATTATCTTAAATAGCTACTTTATAATATATGGATGTTTCCCCACACTTACTCCCTTCTTTTTTGCCTATAGTTGTTGTGTTTTTTTTTTTTTTTTTTGGGAGGGGGGAGGGGGGGTTGTTGTTGTTGTTGTTTAAGAGTATTCATGCCGAACTGCCGCAGGTCATAGTAAGCGAGGAAAAGTTTGAAAAAAAGTCTTAAGTATGTTGAATGTTTGACCAATAAAAACAAAATAATAATAATAATAATAATAATAATAATAATAATAATAATAATATATTCATACCAAACTGCCCTTAGTCATAGACAGCCCAGATAATTTTGTGAAAGGTTTTTGCATGTTTAATGTGAGACCAACAAATACAAGTGATTTAAAAAGCAGACCAATAGATCTGTGACATGAGCTACCTTGCTTAGCAAATTTATAATGAATAATGTTGACTTTCCTCATTTGAAAGGTGAGTATTGAAATATGATTTGATGTTGATTACATATAAATATATTTATTACAATATAAACTTTCCGATTATATACTGATATAAAACGTTATTGGGCAAATACATGATGATTGTAAATATTTACTCCTTTATTTGTTGCTAAAGATTGGATATTTCTACCTTTAAATCGTCTGAAAATATATTTTATGCAAGTTTTAGCAAATCATACATTGGCCGAAGTATTATGAAAAAGGCTTAGTAAAGTTAAATGAGTGTCATATTTATTAAAGATTGATTTAAATGTATGTAGTGGTATTTTAGAGCACCTCAGCACATAAGTGACTATGTACTTTCAACAAAAGGTTATGATCGAAAAATGTAAAATTGAATTATACAAAAATGAAGGAAGATAAACACTTCCAACACAAGATAAAGTTAAGTAGTGAAAGATAAAATATACAACGAGATGATGTTTAAATTCTGTAAATTGTATGTAAACTAACAGATGATAGCAACACATGTAAAATACTTAAAACATTATTAATATTTTTTGTATAAACCGCATTATCTTAAAACGCGCAAGATTTTCTCGGGTGGTACCTCGTCATACAGTTTCTTCAAGCAGTTCACGTCACAATGCTTCCCACAGGGTTAAAATCGACACTCGACAAGAATGTGTTCTACTGTCAGTAGAAACTGGCAAGGTATACACTCAGGTCGAGGGTCAGGCTTGAGGAGGTATGCATGCCCGATACGCGAGCGGCACAATACCACTTCATTTCTGCGATTTGTTCTGTACGTGAGATGACACTTTTCATTCGTGGGTTTGATATCCTGAAGTTTATTTGTGGAGTTTTCATTCCATATATTTTGCCAAGTATGACGAACACGCTGATTTATACAATATTTTGAAGTCAGGGTATTGAATCTCTCATTAGGAAATGGGTGACTGCAGGGCAGTTTTGGCTGCTTTATCTACCCTTGCATTACCCTTTATGCCAATGTGACTACGCAGCCAACAGTACAGAGTTCTTTTTACAGATTGTATGAGAACATGTTTATGTAATATCTGGGATTTTAACGGGTTATCACATTTAAGATACTCCAAGGTTTTCAATGTGGAAAGAGAATTCGAAAAGATGATGAAATTCGGTTTTGAGAGCTTTCAAGATAATTCATAGATATGAGTATGACTGTAATTTCTGCAGTAACAACTGAGACTTTATCCGGTTAAGCGGCTCGAGATGGTGCCATAGGGTTTTGCAATGGCAGCTCCAACTTTGTCTCCATCTTTCGAACCGTCTGTATACAGGGACGCATAGCTACGAAATGAGGTTATGATTTCATTTAATTTACTCTGATAAAGGTGATGATTTGTTGAAGACTTTTTGAATTCACAAAGGTCAAATAATATTTTGGGAGATTTTGATAACCACGTTTTGACGGCCTAGAGAACCAGTCTAGACGAAAAAAAACTTAGTGTTCTTTGGAGTCAGGATAGCAAAGGGGAACGAGATATGGGATCAGTGTGAACAGAAGGTTTGCAAGTGATTAAGAACTCTCGTAAGATTGGCGAGGACTTTGAGATAGAACGCGCACATACGGTTAAAGATGACTGTATAATGATAACACTTCTACGACATAATCGTGTGATTTTTGTGACTTGTGGACACACCGTGCATGCACTAGTGTTTCTTGAGATGAATACCACAAACTAGGCAGCTCATATGATACTTGGTTTTGCCAAAAAATGCAACGAGCGCTTGCCTAAATTCTCCGATTCCGTTTTCGATACTTCTGAAGCAACTGAGGAACCTTCACACCCACCCTATGCAGGCTCAAACGCCGGTCCCGATGCCAATCCTCTCCAACCGATCATTTAAATCAGACAAAAATATCCCAAAAATGTTCTACTAGCCCATCTCAACATAAACAGTATTCGTAATAAATTTGGTGAAGTCTCGGAGCTTTTTATCAGCAAAACAGTAGATTTCTTGGCGTTAACTGAAAACAAGATAGATTCATCCTTCCCGTATGCCCAATTTAATGCCTAAACTCCAGACTACCGTGTGTTCTGGAAAGACCGCACCGCACAGGGCGGAGACGTCCTTATTTTCGTTCGATCAGACACACCAGCCAGAAGAAGGACGGACCTCGAACCGGAGCATATAGAATGTATATGTACAGAAATAACCATACAGAAACATAAATGGCTCTTAGCCAGCGATTACAAAGCCCCAACCATGCTAGACACTACGTTCACTAAGGACTGTACTTCGTTATTAGATAAAATTACTATCCATTATGATAATTTCATGTTGCTAGGAGACCTAAATTTTGACCTTTTAGACCATAACAAATGTCAGCCCCTTAAGGATATTTTAGATATATTTAACATGATAAACATAACTTCTGGACCAACACGTTTCAAAAATCAGGAGTAGACGTTATCTTGGTAAATAAAAAGCAGTATCTATGTAACACTAGAAATTTTAACACTGCTATTAGTGACTTTCATAATAGGATTTTCACAATGATCAAAGGAAGAGTGCCAACAACAACCCGCAGTAAATTTACATACCGCAGTTTTAAGGATTTTAATCAGGAAAACTTCAATGCCGATCTACAGTCTACACCTTTTCATGTAGCTTATATATTCCACGATCCTGACGATGTCTACTGGTCCTTTGAGCAACTGCTCACAAATGTGATTGAGGATCATGCTCCTCTTAAACAAAAAAGACAAAGAAAGCAATCAGCTCCCTTTATCAATGGCAATCTTAGAAAAGCAATACACAGGAAAGCTCAACTACTTCATAAATGCCAGAGATCTAGAACATCCAAAAACTGGAACGACTACAAACAACAAAGGAATTTGGTGACCAAACTCAGACGCGAAGCCATAAAAGTTTCCTTTCATGAACGCTGCTCAGGCGGAACAAAAAGTAAGGATTTCTGGCCAACCATTAGGCCCTTCCTGGTAAACAAAGGTGTTTTAATACAGAACTCAATTATCCTTCAGCAAAATGATGAGATTATCTCTGATCAGGCCTGCATAGCAGAGGTCTTCAATGATTTCTTCATAAATGTTGCTAAAGACATAGGCAACAACCACCTAACCTACGACGAACACCCAAGCATACAGGCTATCAAAAAGAACATATATTTCTACACAATTTGATTTCTCTCATGTCACTGAAGACTTTACAGCTAAAACCATATTAAATATCAGCATTAAAAAAGCAACTGGGATAGACCTTCTTTCACCAATACTAATAAAACTTGGAACTCAATCACCGACTGGTCCTATAACCAAACTCATAAACTACAGCCTTGACCAAAAGATTTTACTTCAAGACTCAAGGAAGCCCAGGTGGTTCTGATATATAAGAAAAACGACCCACTTGATAAACAAAACTACCGTCCTGTCAGTATTCTCCCAACTATATCGAAACTCTTTGAACGAGCTATCTGCGACCAGATCACCAACTACTTTGACAATATCTTGCACCCATACCTTTCTGCTTTCAGCTGTCAAACTACACTACTTCGACTACTAGAAGACTTGCGCTTAGCCCTAGACCAAAAACAAATATGCTGCAGCTATTTTGATGGATTTATCAAAAGCATTTGACTGTTTACTCCACAAATTCCGCCTCCAGAAACTGACCGCATATGGACTTTCAGATTCGGCAGTAAACATTATGGCAGAGTATCTCTCAAACAGAAGACAGTGTGTCAAAATAGGAAACTCAACTAGTTAATGGGCAAATATCTATAAAGGGGTACACTCATGCATTCTTGGACCTATGCTTTTTAATATCGTTATTAATGACATCTTCTTTTTCATAAATGATTCTGATCTATGCAACTATGCTGATGACAACACACTTGCCTATGCTCACCACGACTTTAGAATTATGAAATCTACTTTGGAACGGAGTGGAATACTTTGATTAGGTGGTTTACCAACAATGAAACGAACGCAAACCCTGATATGTTCCAAGCTATTGCACTTGGAAAGAAAACCAAGAAACAACTTAAGACTTTCTCCTTCAGCGAGGCCAGTATATGTTGTGAAGATTCGATAAAACTACTAGGACTCACTTTGGACTTTATGCTAAACTTTAATCAGCAAGTTACTGAAATTTGTCAGAAAGCATCTAAACAATTAAATGTGCTCAAACGAATTGGAAAATACCAAACAACTGAAGGAAGACTGGTGGTATACCACTCTTTCATCTTGTCAAACTTCAACTACTGCCCACTGACCTGGCATTTCAGCAGTCTCACTAACATGAACAAACTTGAAAAACTCCATGAACGAGCTCCAAGATTTGTCTTCAATGATTTCAAGAAACCTTACCCTGAACTCTTGGATTTGGCAAATGTATCAACTCTCCACATCAGAAGTATGAAGACCATGGAACTTGAAGTATTAAAAATTTTTAACTAGAAATGTCAAGTATACTTAAATGATCTAACAGTTTAAAAAAAAATCTTCTAACTCTTTTAGGTACGTAAAAACTGTGGAGATACCAAAAGTAAAAACATCCAGGTACGAGCTACAATCCTTTAGGTATGCAGCAGCAAAACTATGGAATTCTCTCCCCAATAACTTACGAACACCCTCAGATTTTAACAATTTTAAATCCCTCTTAAAGACCTGGTCCGGGAGCTTACTGTGTAAATGCTCCATATGCAAATACAAGTAAATAATTTGCTGCTGCTACATTAACCAGATGCATGCTTAGCGTTTTAGATCCTAGTTTTGTATATATGCTTGAAAGTAGTGATTGCCCTAAATGTTGTATATATGCTTGTAGTAACTGATTGCCCTAATTGTTGGCTTGTGTCACTTACACATGGTTTTTAGATGGATTTTCCTCCTTTTAGAAGATACTTTTATAAATTTGTTAGCTTCTCATGTATTAACACTTATTGTATAAGTTTGCTTGTGTATGTTGTGCATAGTCTGTCCTTGTTCTTGTATATTTAAAATTGGTATGCATGTAAATGGAATCTTAAGGCTGTAATTGCCATTACTTTTAACCAGTATATTTTAACACTGCGTGTAAGTGTCGAGTTTATTCTATTCATGTAAAAAAAAACAAAAAACAACATGATTGTAACTACTGTAAGTCTGATCGTTGAAGTCAATTGTTATATCATTGTTTACAGTCAGTAAAATAGCTCCAACAAGCTAATGTTTCTTATTATGTAATGCATCTCCAACTTTAAGTAAAATTTGTCTATGTCTATGTCTGTCTATGTTAGATCCAGAGTACGTGAGTTGAAGGGCACAGGAACGGGAATTAGTGAGGATTTTTCGCATGTGGTATGGGACAATTGCAGAGAGTTAAAAAATTCTCACATGATTTGAAGAAGGATCGTATCGCATTTCAAACGGGTGAAGGAGTATAGTAGATTACATCATACTATCATCAGATTTATTTACACACATTGAATGACTCGCTGTTCAAACAAGAATTGAATCGGATCATTTACTGATCATAACTTCAGTGACAATATTATATGAAATAATACTGCTCTGGGTAATATAAATTTAGGTACCAAGCCTTTAAGTAGAATGAGATTGTACATAATTTATATGTGACTAATTTACAATTGCTACTCACGGAGTCCTTTTTTCAATGATTATTTAAATACTGTCATAAAGGATATAGAATAGGCTCTTGACATGCTCCTAAATATAAAATATAAAGCAGCAGATAGTTTTAAAGCAGATAATCCTGGTACGACTTGGAATTCATGGATTTGAAAAAGAGAAAATGGACTCTATTAAACCAATTTAGGAGAACAGGCATAAGAGAATTTTATCAAACATTTCAGGGACTAGGAAATAAATATAAAGAAGTATAGAAAATAAATTGAAATGTTGCTTCAAAGTTCTGTAGATCAAATTAGAGGATTCATGTGATTAGGCAAAATATTTCTGGAACTGGCAAGTTCGATATCTAAAAGTACTTTGCTTGAAAATGCAAAACAAATATCAAATTTGAAATGGTTTGAGTATTTTAAAAGTGCACTGAATCCATGAAAAGATAATTAGACCCAAATTATTCAGTATTTATTAGAAATATTATTGAAAATCATGACAATAATAACTGTGATATATGCAATGACAATGACACAAATCAGATTCTTGACTCGGAGATAGCTGAGAATGAAGTATTCAAAGCATTAAATTTGCTTAAAAGTAGCAAATCATCTAGTGAAGATGGCTTTCCAAAAGAATTTTTCAAGTGTAAAAAGATATCATAGTACATTATTTAGCACCTCTCTTTAATGCTATTTTCTATAATGGTATCATTCCTAATAGATGGAGAAAGGATTTAATTATGCCATTTTTCAAGAAAGGCAGTCCCTTTGATATAAATAATTATAGAGGGATAACTTTACTAGATACTTGCAGCTAATTTTTTACTACAGTTTTAAATGAAAGACTTAATATGTGGGCCAACAACTGGGATAAATTACCTCAAAAACAGACGGGTTTCCTGGCTGGCTGTTTGACAATAGATAGTATTTTTATATTGCTGTTTTTAATACAGAAATCTCTTTAAAAAAAAAAGAGGAAAATTATATTGCTTATATGTCGATTTTTAAAGGCATTTGATTCAGTGGATAGAGAGAGGCTGTGGTACGCATTAGTACAAAATGGTGTGCATGGTAAGATGCTGGCTATTTCTAAAATATATATATATATATATATATATATATATATATATAGACATTGTCAGCCATAAAGACTTCTCAAGATCAACTGATTGTAAGCTTGAAGACGAGGCTATATAATAAGTCCTCTCCTTGTTTTTAAATGATACATTACCAATTATGAATGAAAATGGTGAAACTGGAATCTTTGTTGACAATGAATTACAACATATGATTCTGTTACCTTATGCAGATGACTTGCATATTTTTGCTTATACAGTTTAGAATTAGACAGAAAGATAAACACATTGGAGTTCTTTTGTGTAAAATGGGGTCTTACTGTAAACATGGCTAAGACAAATATCATTGTCTTTAGAAATGTTACGATGAATAAAAAGTGGACTTATCATAATGAGAATATCAAAAGTTTAACTTATTACAATTATTTGGGTGTAATGTTTTCTAGTAGATTTAACTGGTCAAAAGCAATTGAAAAACTGATTATACAAGCTTAAAAGGCTTTAATCACAGAAAAGAAATTAATAAGAAAACTCGGATCTCCATCACCGAGCATTGTGTTTAGATTATTTGATGCTTCTATCACGCCCAATCTCCTCTATGCATCTGAAATTTGAGGGTACAAGAATAGTAAATCTTTAGAGAAATTCCATCAACAGTTTTGCCATATTGGATGTCAGATATTTTCATTTAGGACCAACTACACATCATAAGAAGTCTTTTAGTGAAAACTGCATGTTGATATGACCATCCATTCAGGAGTAGCGATAACAAGATATTCAAGATGGCTACTGTAGTGGCCATATTGGATGTCTGAGCAAGCATCATTTTCATTTAGGACCAACTAGACCATTGGATGAATGTGTGTGTACAGTTTCAAGGCAATCCTCCAAGTAGTTTAGGAGGAGTAGCGATAATAAACTTGTGCTAATGGATGGACAGATGATGAATGGACGACAGACAACAGACCATCCCATAAGCTCTTCTGGTCTATTACCAGTATAGCTAAATCAAGATATTTACCATGATCGACTACTTCTAAACTATAGATATATAAGCAGAATTGTAACTGCTTGAAATTCTTGCTCCAAAAACCATTATTTTGTTTTAATACAAGTAATATTTAATTTCCAATCACTTGCAGTATTGTACAAAACAATTTAAACTCTCTTCAAGTTTTAATTCATTGTCTGCTAATATAAGTGTCAACTGCATAAAGAAAAATGAAAACCTAGAATAACAATGTAACATATGAAAAACTCAACTGAATTATATCACAGTTGTGGTAGTTTGTTTACATGTAAATAACCACAATATTGACATGTATACTTAGCAACAATAATTTTGTTAATTTCTACCCAACTGATTCAGTGTGCATACCTTCCTCAACAGACTATGATTGGTCGATCTACTGTCTATACTCACGTATAAGATGATACCAACTGCAAACTGCATAGACCCAGATCTACCATCGCATAATGCGCCAGCAGATCTGGGTCTATGCAGTTTGTAGGGACTAATCAGTAGAACAAACAACATAGACCCTGATCTGCCGGCACATTACGCGACAGCAGATCAGGATCTATGTTGGTTTGCATTTTGACTCAGCTTATACGCGAGTATATACAGTAATATTGATGTTTTGGGGCCAATCTGAGTAATGCAATCATGAACCATATATTGTCCCTCTAAACGTCCCTTAGATTATATATGGTAATTGACTAATGTCATAGAACAAAGGGGTATTATCAATTGATGAAATTCCCTCCTCTCTTGAACCATTTTCAGTCTATAAAACATACAATTGATTCAGATTACTGTCATAAACCAACAGACTTATTACCGCCTGACAAATCCAAATATAATCGAAGCAACTCTCTCAGAACAACTAGCTTGCCAAAATTACCAGTGGAATGGATAGAGCTTGATGATATTAGAACTTATGCGGTGTCAAAAACCAAAACCAAAACAAGAACAAATTGTTGGATCTTTATTCAGCATTTTATCTTGTATTAGTTTGTTAATGATTATGATGGTTATGTGAATACATGACAGTTATGCATTTAATACATCTATAAATATTGATTGAGCATTCATGCATTTTTGTACGATCTTGTATATCAATAAAAAAAAATAATAAAGGTCTCCTCTTGACCTTGGAAACAATCAAAGTTAATAAAATAGCTTATTAATTACTGTTTGTTAGAACTATAATATTTTCTTTGACTTTTTAGTTACTGTTTGATACTACTCTAATATTTTCTTTGACTATCTCATTAGCTTGTATCAATGTCTGCAATCCTCTGCCTTCATTACCCACATCATCTATATAAATATTATTTTTAATGAGACACGCATATGATTCTACTAGCAGCAAGATAGAAATATAATTTTAAAGGCTGTCTACTACACATACTATTTTATGGTTGCAATCTACTGCTTTTGAAAATAGAAAGATTTTTGTTTAAAAAATTGGGGTATAAAACTACTTTTACATGTTCTATCCACACATTAGAGAAACCTGTCAAAGCCAGTTCTACTGGGTATGGGAACTGCTCCACCAGTGCAAGAATACATGCTGAGTATGCAATTATGAATTGTTACACAACAGCTGACATGTGCACACAACAAGCTGTAAAATGATTACCTTATTTTTGTAATTTGGAGCATTGAAGGCCAAAGGTGGGATATTTATTGAGGTGTTATAAGCAAAACTATGCAGAACCTGTTACAGGTAGGTGTGAAACTTATTAATCCCAATGAATGTCGTCAGCGGACGCCAGGCAGTAAACTTCTGAAGGAAACTAAAAATGTTTGTGGATTTTATACAAAAATCTTTGCACTGAACTATCAGATATAAAACTCCTCCTTTTTTATTTAACTGACAATACTCTGACTAGTATTAATTATTTGCCATCAAAATCTGATTCATGTTCAAAGCCTGCTGTTTTATTATAACAATAAGAAAATACATATTTTGGCAAATAATGCACTCATTTATTTTTTAATTTCCTTTAAATGTGTAAAATTTATGTTGGAAAGAATTCCTACTTATTTAAAAACCATCTAGTGATCAAAATTTTGAAATCTACTGATCTGATGTCCAGGTTCTGTCTGATGTATGATGAGAGAGCTTGAAATATGCTTAAGCTTTTGACTTTTCTCTATATCTCATTTTGATTTTTGCAAATAAATACTATTTATACTAATCAAAGTTAATAAAATAGCAATGAAAATATGCCTCAAATGCTGTGGCAGCCATACTGGACTTCAGATTAGCACCATTTTCATTTACGACCAACTAGACATCATAAGAAGTCTTTTAGTGAAAACCCCATGTTGATATGACCATCCATTCAAGAGGAGTAGCGATAACAAGATTTTCAAGATGGCCACAGTAACAGCCAAATTGGATGTCCAAGCACCACCATTTTCATTTATGTACAACTAGACCATGTGATAATTTGTGTGTAAAGTTTCGTTGAAATCCTTCAAATAATTTAGGTGTAGTAGTGATATCAAACTTGTGCTAACGGACAACCGGACAATGGATGACAGACAACAGACCATCCCATAAGCTCTTCTGTTCTATGACCAGTGGAGCTAAAAATGAACAAGTTAACATCTGCTCATAATATTTTGTAAGAATAAACATGGATACCACAAAAAAATTTTCTACTGAATTAAATGAATTGCATCTAATGGTGGGCATATATTTTGTACTTGCCGTCCGTGGATGGACAAAACTGTTCTTTCTTCAACCTTCTCAGAGCTGATCCATTAGATATGCATGATGGGGACAAATGCATTACAGTAAAACACTGGTTATTCAAACATCTCTGCAGACAGATTTTTGTCCAGATAATTGAAAATTGTTACAAAACATATTGTGCATCTGGGTGACACTCAGTTAGTCTCTATGATTGATAATTCTGAATAACCAACATCTGGATAATCAACATTTTACTGCATTGGCAACAGAAAACATTTGCATATTTACAAAATTAAAATGCTTACAATATGGCAATAAAGGTATACTGAATGAGACATATTATGCAATATTTGTAAAAATGTAAAATTATTTTAGCTTTTTGATTATACAATCAAAGTCAAAGGCTATTTCAGATTCTTTATTAAGAATCTGAGTCATGTAACATGTAAAGCAATACAATTATGTTTTTTTTTTTAGTCACAGTCATTACAGCAAAGAATCATCTGATAATATCACATGATTAACTGACAGAGAAGTTATACACAGAATATTTTAATTAAATTAAACATCAATATATTATACTTTCAAGAAAGTTGTTCCCAATATAAACAAGAAACTGTCATCTGAGAACATTATTTCCTCTTTTTCAAATCTCTGACAGCTTTCAGTACGTATCCTTTTGTCTGAATAATGCCACGGCACTTGATGAGGACTGAGTATCGCAAAACCCAGAGTGCCTCCCAATGACCACCGTCTTTATATGTACTGTTAGCTGCTATCACTTCCTGTAGACTCTGTGCTGGCATTATGGCTGTGGAGGAATGAGAAAACTAAGAACATTTCCAACAATTTCTTTTATTTAAATCTCAAATGAATTTATTTAACGTAGATTGTAGAGCAAGTCTCGACAACATATATATGATGTATCGTAGTAAAAGTGGCATCATGGGTGTAATGACGTTATCAAAGAAACAGGTGAAAGATTGAGAATGATGTTTTAGTATTGCGATTTACTTCTTCATCCTTGCATAAACAAATTTATATTTTAACAAGAAACCCAAATGACCTTGCGATTACTCACCTGGCTGACATCTGCCTAACAGCCAAATGCAAGAGCAGTTGGCCAAGAAATCTGGGTTAGTAGAAAGCTTTCTGAAGTACATACGTTATGAAAACTATTTTTTCAAGGTTTCTCTATTATTTGCATCCTCCTTCATATCTGATGGCACATCAGCATCATTTGTCCAATACTGAAAGTACTGATGTCAGAATGCTTTTAGTCAAAGTTGGTCAAATTCTGTTGACCAGCTTTTTAAGATGAAGTTGTTATAATGTTTGTCTTTTTAGTAATGGAAGCCATATTTGATGGTGGTTTGGCATCACTTGTATAATTTATAAAGACCTGTATGCCAGGGTGCTTTCTATTAAATTTGGTCAAATTCGGCAGAGATTTTTAAAAAAAATTAACAATTTCAAGTTTTTTTTCTGTTTTTAGTAGTCAGTGGTCATATTTGATTGCAGACTGGTTTCATTTGCACAAATTTTCAAGCTCTTCATGCCAGGATGCTCTTTGTCAATTTAGGTCAAATTCTATTCTGTGGTTTTTGAAAAGAAGTTGTTTAAATTTCACAGTTATTTAACATTTAAAATCTTGATAATGGAATATTTAAAAAAAAAACTTGTATCCCATTTTTCAACATTTAAAGCACCATATTTATTTATGGTTAAAAGCAAATCAAACATTGAACATGATCATCTCCGTATTCAACAGTTTTCTTATTTTCAGGGGTAGGGGGTCCAACCTCTATTGTGTCAAGAGATCAATACATGGACTGTGTGACATAATTCTTGGTTCATCCAGTACACCAACTTATACAATACTGCTTTATTCCAGTAAAGTAAAATTTATGAAACAGGTTTAATAATTTCAATATTCTGAGAGCTTTGAAGAGTAAATGATGAAAATTATTAAACAAGCTTCATACATTTTACTAGAAACGGATATATACGGAAAATTATATTTATCACAGAACAAAAATTACTGAGTTTAGGTCATGTAAAAAAATATTTGTCTGGTTCTCAGATTCTGCTGTGTTAGAAAACATGAGTCCCTTCAAGGGACTGACACTCTATTGGGCAAAAAGACTATTTAGGAATTCAGGATAAGACCATTTCTTCCTTTTAACTGCTGAGTGTTGAAACCATCTCTGATATTGTTCAGCGATAACAAGATTTCCAATTTATCTGCCATGGTGGACATACTGGGTGTGAGATTGGTACCATTTTCTTTTAGGACCAAGTAGACATCATTAGAAGTCTTATGGTGAAAACCCTATGTCAATATGACCATCCATTCATGTCAGTAGCAACAAGATTTTCAAGGCAGCCATTGTGGCAGCCATACTGGATGTATGGCTGGCACCACTTTCATTTTGGACGAACTAGGTATCATAAAAGCCGATTGATGCAAACCCTATGTTGATATAGCCATCCATTTGAGAGGAGTAGAGATAACAATATTTTCATATTGACGGTCAGACATTTTCATTTAGGACCAACAAGATGCCATAAGAACTTTTCTGATGAAAACCCATTGTAAAAATGACTTTGCATTTAAGAGGAATAGCGATAACAAGATTTTCAATATTGGACATCAGATCAGCCCCACTTTAATTTAGGACAATGAAGACATTATAAGAAGTATTTAAGTGAAAAACCCATGCTTATATGACCATTCATTCAGGAGAAGTAGTGATAAGATTTTCAAGCTGTCCACTGTGGTAGTTATATCTGATATTAGATTGGCCCCATTTCATTTAGGACCAACTAGACATCATAAAAAGTCTTCTGTTTAAAATCCTGTCAACATGACTTTATATTGAGGAGGAGTAGCAATAACAAGATTTTCAAGATGGCTGCTGTGGTGGCCATATTGGACATCATTGAAGCACCAGGTTCATTTAGGACCAACTAGACACTGTGAGAAGTCTTCTAGTGAAAACCCCATGTTGATATGACCACCCATCCAGGAGGAGTAGCAATAACAAGATTTTCAAGATGGTTACCATGGTGGCTATATTTGATGTCAGATCAGCACCATTTTAATTTCGAACCAACAAAACATATAAGAAGTTGTCTGGTGAAAACCCCATGATGATATGACTTTCCATTTTGGAGAGATAACAATGACAAGATTTTCAAGATGGCAGTCATATTGGACGTCAAAATGGCACCTGTTTCCTTTTGAACAAACTAGACATCATAGGAAGTCTTGGTGAAAACCCCATGTCAGTATGACTTTCCATTCAGAAGGAGTATCAATAACAAGATTTTCAAGATGGCTGCCATAGCCACCATATTGGACATCAGATCACCACTGTTTTCATTTAGGACCATGATAAGAAATCTTTCAAATGAAAACCCCATATTGATATGACTGACCATTCAGGAGTAGTTGTGATAACAAGATTTTCAAGATGGATGCCATGGTGGCCATATTGCATGTCAGATCAGCACCATTTTCATATAGGACCAACTAGACAGCATACAAAGTCTTTTGGTGAAAACCTCATGTCAATATGAATTTCTGTTGAGGAGGAGTAGTGATAACAAGATTTTAAAGATGGCTGTTGTGGCGGTCTTATCGGATATCAGATCAGCACCATTTTCACTTAAGACCAACTAGACATCATAGTAGTCTTGTAGTGAAAACCCCATGTTGATATGACCATCCATTCTAGAGGTGGAGCGATAACAAGCTTTCCAAGATGGTCGCTGTGGTGGTTATATTGGATATCTCAATGGTACCATTTTCATTTAAGACCAACTAGACCATTCGATGAATGTGTGTGTGTAAAGTTTCATGGCAATCCTCTAAGTAGTTTAGGAGGAGTAGTGATAATAAACTTGTGCTAAAGGACCAACGGACGACAGACGAAAGACCATCCCATAAGCTCTTCAGGTACTAAAAACCTGAAAATGAAAGGATTTTATTGCCCTAAAAAATAAAATAAATTTTGACACCCATCTTCAATGGTTGGCTTAAGGACATAATTTCTGTTGTTCTTTATAGCTTGTCTTCACAGAGTTTCTGCTCTTGCCACAATGCTGCTTACAGCCCACAATAATGCGTGTTGTACCTACTTTTCTACTGTGTAAAATGATTATACTCAAAGAAATTGAGAGTTCTGAGGATCTGAACTTGACAGGCAAATGTAACACTTTCAAAAAATGGACATGCATAAATTTATTGCCCAAGTTTGTAAAGCTAAAACATCATCAAAAAGAGAACAAGTTTTCCTAGGTCTAAAAGCTGGTGAAATCAGACTTGTTTGGTCATTAGTCTCGAGTCTGGAGATGGGAAAAAAACTCCCTCCCTTACCAACTGTTTCAGGCCACGTGTCTGAGAACCAAACAATTTATTTTACATGGCCTTATTAAATAAAATGCAAAATCATGTCATGAACTGGCTTTAGAGCACAATGATATGTCTCTCATCATGATGTTATTAGTGATGATATAAGGTTAAATTATATGTGTGATATCACCTTAAAAATATAACATGAATATATGAAACATCATAACAATGTCATGAGATAAATATTGTAATTATTCTTATTCCATGTAACTGTACCTGGGGAGGACAAACACACTTCTTACCTGTTGGGGTGTGATCTTTTATTATTTTTTTTATTCTGCAAAATTTATTTCTTTTCTATTGGTGATACCTTAACAAAACAAAGGGCATCACCCCAGAGGTAGATTTAAAAGGAATGGAATTTATGGGCAATGCAAAATATAGGAGTTAAAGATATCTGCAAAAATTAATTTTGCTAGAAAGATAAAATAAAGAAATAAAATGTGTACTTTTTGGATCGTTATGTGTAAGAAGCTGGATATCATGTTGTTTGGCGAACTCCCCCAGATCTTTTGGAATGACACAGCATGACTCCAGGTTTACTTGATCGATAACAGGTTTTACCTGCAATGGGGAAAGAACACCATATTTAATTGTATATAGCATGTGCCCAACAGACGAAGGATAAATTCAGATCTGCCATAACTAGGTGGCAGATCAGGGCCTACACTGTTCATTTTACATGATTTCATGTGGTTTGTTAGCACACAATGACAGGACAGATTTGGATCTGTACTGTTCATTCTCAGTGTACACCATGATCTATCAGCACATTATGCTGGGACAGATATGGGTCTGTACTGATCACTGCACTTATGATTTCAAGTGAACAATTAACATCGTGACCTGTCAGCAAACTGTGAAACAGATACAGGTTAGTGCTGTTCACTGCACTTATGATTTCAGGTGAACAGTGAACCATCAGCACATTATTCTAGGGTAGATATGAGTCTATACTGTTCACTGTACTTCAGGTGAAGAATGTGGACAATGATCTGTCAAGCACATTATGTTAGGACATATCAGGGTCTGTACTGTTCACTGTACTTATGATTTCAGGTGAAGAGTGTTGACAGTGATCTGTCAAAGACATTGGGCTATGAAATATACAAGTCTGTACTGCTCATTGTGCTTATGATTTCAAATGAACAACATAGACCATAATCTGTCGACACACTCTGCCTTCTCTAGTGGCAGTTCTACCAATTTATGCAATTTAATTTTCTTGTCAGCAAAACTGAAACCAAAACAGTCAATAGGTAAATAACCACTGACCCATCTTCAATCCACACTGACTGCATCACACTGATCCATCTACTATCCACATTGATTGCAATGTACTGACCCATCTACTATCCCCATTGACTGCATCACACTGACCCGTCCTCTATCCACATTGACTGCATCACACTGACCCATCTTCTATCCACACTGACTGCAATACCACCAACATTTGCATCACACTGACCCATCTACTATCTCCAATGACTGCATCACACTGATCCATCTTCTATCCACATTGACTGCATCACAATGACCCATCTTCGATCCACACTGACTGCAATACCACAACATTTGCATCACACTTACCAATCTACTATCCTCACTGACTGCATCACACTGATCCATCTTATATCCACATTGACTGCATTACACTGACCCATCTTCGTTCCTCACTGATAGTATACCACCAACATTTGCATCACACTGACCCATCTTCTATCCACACTGATTGCAATACCACCAACATTTGCATCACACTGACCCATCTACTATTTACACTGACTGCAATACCACCAACATTTCCATCACACTGAAAACTGCCTCTTAACCTCAAATATCATGATTTGATTAAACTGCCTTCAGCATCTCTGGATGCCATGTTTTCTATAAACAAAAATAGTCACACATCACATATTAGCAATCATACTAGCAATGGTGTGTGCAGAAAGTCAGTTACAATATAACCATATCTGCATATATATATATATATATATATATAAATATATGGGTAGCAACAAGTTTTGGAGAATATATCAAACAAGAACATCTTAAAGACCATTACTGTTTCCTCTGCTGCATGGCTTACTGACAAAAGTGTGTGTTGATTTAAATGAAGCAAACTCATATGTATTTTAAATTCAATATTTCTATATCTATATTGATGCATCTCATTCTCCACAAATACACAGAAATACTCTGAGAAACAAACACACACAAATACACATATACAGCCACACACATGCACATATATGGTCCATGCAGAGAATGATAGCATGGTTGGTGCTTACTGCATATACTTGCTTATAATTCCAACTGCACACTGCACGGACCCAGATCTGCCATCACACAATGTGCTGACAGATATGGGTCTATGCAGTTTGTAAGGAGAAATCAGTACAACAAACAAGATAGACCTTCTCTGTGATGATCAACTCCGTCTATACCCTACCATCATATCATGCATGTACTACACGCACACACGCAGGGCCGTCACAAGGGGTGGGCGGAACGGGCAGTCACCTGGGGTGCCAAGCCTGGGGGGGGGGGGGGCATTTAGTGGAGTTTGCAGTATTTTTTCCCTGAGTTGGGGGTGCCGAAGGCGACGCTCGCCCGGGGCACCGTTTCTTCCAGCACAAATTTTGCAACGGCCCTGCACACATGCGCACACAACACCTTACCTTTGCCCACTGATACAGCTGTTCTAGCATATCTTTTTCCAGGTCAGAGATCCCAAGGGACAGAACTTGCTCCTTCTGGACAAACCCCTCCAGCACCTCCCAGTATGGCTTGATAACATCTAGGGTCAGCTCCTCCCCCTCTCTGAGCTCTGGGAGCGAAATCAGAACTGTTTCCACATAATTCACACCCAGTTCTGTCAGAGCTGTGAATACATTCTCATTAATCAATCAATCAATCTTACAACAGGAATGAAGAAAAAAAGAAAGAAAAAACTTAATGCAAGCCAAATTTTCAATAAAAGTATCCATGTAGCTATCAGAAGAGAGTAGTAGAAAGTATATAAGAAGGGAGATGAGTTCATTCAATCAGTTGCAAGATCACCTCATCAATATGCATGAATCTGGTAACAAGTCCAGCAAATCAGATGCAAGATCATTAATATCTGTAGATCACTTGTGCAAGATCTTACAAGGCTATAATCCAAGTTTGATCAAAATCAGATCAGAAACGTGGCTTCCAGAATGATACCAAGCTCAGCAAATCAGATGCAATATCACCTCATTAATATACATGAATCTGGTAACAAGTCCAGCAAATCAGATGCAATATCACCTCATTAATATGCATGAATCTGGTAACAAGTCCAGCAAATCAGATGCAATATCACCTCATTAATATGCATGAATCTGGTAACAAGTCCAGCAAATCAGATGCAATATCACCTCATTAATATGCATAAATCTGGTAACAAGTCCAGCAAATCAGATGCAATATCACCTCATTAATATGCATAAATATCTCATTTATTATCAAATTCATCTAAGATCTTTATGGTATAACTTGTGCATATTCCAATTTTTATCAAATCAGATGAAAAATATGGCTTCCGGAGTGGTAAAAAACTCAACCAATCAGATACAAGATCACCTCATCAATATATGTGGAGTTTGCTCATTCAGGGAATAACAACTACCTAAGCCAACTAGCTTGGAAAACTAAAAATCATTGTTGGGCAAGTAAAATTTCAAGTCAGTAGCTCAATTTTACATAGCAAATTGAACAGAAGCTTCAATTGTATGACCATTTTCCAGCATCATATCAATGTGCTAGCAAGTAAAAATGTGAATTGTTGCCCCGTTATTATCGAACTCATCTGAGATCTTGATTTATGATAGAAGTCTATATTCAAAGTCTGATAAAAATCAGATAAGAAATATGGTCTCCATAGTGGCAAAATGCTTAGTCAATCAGATGCATAATCACCTCCTTATTATGTAAGGATATCAATCATTATCAATATTGTCTGAGATCTTGATGATGTAAGCCCATAGTAAAAGTTTAATAAAAATCCGATCAGAAATATGGCTTCAAGAGCAATAATAAGCAACTGTTGATGGATGCAAAACAGGCACATGACCACACCATAACCTCACCTGACCTTATGGCCAGAAGAGCTAATGTTGATGTAGAATGCTGGAAATTTGTATTCAAAGCCGTATCAATACAAGAGACCTCCTTTTCTATTGAGCCCACCTTTGATTTTACTGGAAAGTAAAAACGTTTAAAACTGAACCTAATCTAAAATACTTTATAGACTTACTCTAGTGTGTGAACAGACATAAGGACTGACAAACACATGGATGCCAAAGTGATCGCTATCTCAAGCTTCTTCCAAGACAGACTCAACAATAAATCTGTATGGAAATTTGGTAAACATGTAACAATGCTGTAGAGCATACCTGCCATACACAATGTGTCATGCAAATAACAGAATTTTTTACTCCCACCCACCCCAACATGGTCGTGTTTTGAAAAATATGATTTTCAATAATCTTAGGGAAAAAACACCAAAAGAACAGACATTTGTTGACACAACTATACATGTCCGAAGTATGTAGTCTGTATAAAAAGTAAACAGTCCTGCTTAGAGCCCATGTAAAACTATCCTCTGGGCAATTTATACAGCTGATTATCATGGAGTCAATTAAAAGATAAGGTGGTCAGAGAAAAACAACCACCATTTCACTGATTACTTAATTGGTTGAGAATAGCTAGGATGATGCCGTGTTAAGTCCTTTGAACACTGCTCCATGGGGGAGCCCATTAGGCTAATTAGCACAAGTAAAGTATACTCAATGAACAACCCAATTAGTCTGAGTTAGGTACAATCATAGAGATGCATGATTAAGAACAAAAGTTATTACACATGAATGAGAATGTTTAAACCATCATTATTAAAGATTATTGGCAAGTTTGTGATCAGTGGCAACGTTTCTTTGAAATCAGATTTTACTCCATATATAAAACGCAGAAAATGATTATTTCAGTAGTTAGATAGTGTACAAGTGTGGTTCGTCTTTTACAGCAATCTGGCAAACTGCAGCTGTGATTTAGGAAAAGAATTGAGCCTTCTGCAAAACAAACAAAGCCCAGCAAAACTAATTTCAGAAACTCCTGGACCAAGTTTGACTTTGTGAAGTGCAGCAGCATAGGAAGCATTTGATTTTTTGTACACACTGCAAACACTATATCGACATCAGTCATTCTGGAGTGTACGACATCAATCGACACCACAACATCACCCAACATGTTTGCCACTCCATCACAGCAATACAGATACAGAAAGATTATTCTATGCTGGAAAATTCAACAAGATCTTCGGGGATGTTTGAACAACAGTACGATCCAGTCTTAATTGAGTGCCAACATAAACACAAATGACATCTGTATTACCTTCACCCCCCACCCCCACCCCACTAAAAGACAGAAACTTGGTATATTTTTCTTGTTATTTAATGTCTGTGTGTTTTTGTTTTATGTGAGTGTTTGGTGACGATATTAGACAATGCAGAGGCCTTTGCAATTCTATCACTGTAATAAGAAAATGTCAGAATATGAGGGGGAAAAAAAATTCTATCCACCCTATATTTATATATATATACACACACACACACATGCATATGTGTGTGATTTTTTTCTGGTTTTTTCTCTGATATTCTGACATTTTCTCACTACAGTGACAGAATTTCAAAGGTCTATGTACAATCCTAAGTGTACCAACTATTTTTGGTTTTTATGTATATTAAATGCTTCAAAGAACACAGATATGTTAGTTTCTTTTTTTTAAATTTTGAAATTCCAGCAAGTTTATATAGGCTTATATGAAAAGACTTATTCTCAGTTGGACATTGCTTTTTTTGGCCACGTACACTGGCCCCCTTTGGGAGATCCAGACAAAAAATATATACATCTTTCAAAAGGTATGATATAGCCAGTGTTGAAATGGTGCAAACAAGCAATGCCTGACTTAGTACTAATATCTGAGCAAAAACTGGCAACTGATATCCATTATAGTGTACTATAGTTTAAACATGGTACCCACCTAACACTGTGTATAAGTCATGGGAAAGACTGTCTGTAGCATGCCAATGTTATGATATTATGAATGTGTCAGGAATCGCTTGTTTGTTATAGTAAATTGACGTTGGCTGTAGAATCTGCACATTTTGCTGTTATATGGTACAGAGGATGAACATCATTTCCTGTTTGTCCATAAGACGGGAAACAAAAAGCTACTTTATGAAACACTGACAAATATATATGTATACAGATTTTCATCCTTTAATGTGCTGTCCAGATTACACAGCCCCTATAGTTGTGGAACTTGTACACAAGATTCAATAGATTCTATTGGACAGGGTGCTGTCCAGATTACACAGCCCCTGTAGTTGTGGAACTTGTACACAAGATTCAATAGATTCTATTGGACAGGGTGCTGTCCAGATTACACAGCCTCTATAGTTGTGGAACTTGTACACACGAGATTCAATAGATTCTATTGGACATGGTGCTGTCCAGATTACACAGCCTCTATAGTTGTGGAACTTGTACACACAAGATTCAATAGATTCTATGTGACAGGGGGCAGTAATCAACAAAGTATATGATTATGTTGTATGTTAACTGTCTTTAGCATTTTTCAAACAATTTTACTTGAATAGAATGCCTGGTATATAATTTCATATTCTGGGATGGTATACTTCAGTATGCTGTTCCTGTTGCACAACACTGTATTATTTTCATTTAACACACATTACATGCCTTATAGTGTTTTCTATGGAGTGCACGAGGATGGTGTGATGTGTCTGTGAACTCTGCTGTTATTATTTGATGATCAACATGACGTTTATGACTGTGTTTCAAAATTCTTTTATATTCTATTCAGTCGCCTGAGCAAATATGTAATAGTGGTATTTTAGTATAAATAACCCAAGATTTTGTTGATGCGCCATTCAACCCTATAAATATATACATACTTAAAAGTCGAGGCCAAACTACAAAAGCTGGATTGTAGCATCTGATCTCATTTTCACGTGGTTCGCTATTAAGTCAACATCATATTTTGCTGCCTAATTTGTTACTTCAGTTCAGTAGTTGTTTCAAGAAATAATTTAATTGAGAAGTGCAACTTGAGAAATGTCGAGGTAGCTACGATCTCCAATAAGTACCTATTAGTCGAGAGTAGCTAATATATCAATTAGTGTACAATACCAAAACATAACGTGATCAAATAAGTAACAATAGGCTTTTCACATGTTATTTTATTGGCATGATAACAAAACTTCACCTGACAAGTCAATCATGCCCAAGCAAGAAAGAGGTCTACCCAACAATTTTTGGGCTACCAGTCAGATGCAAATCCCAGCCTTTAGCATAATTTTACCATTAATAAGTTTCAGTCTACAAAATCTTCTTTGTTTATGTGTTTGTTCTACAAATGTACAGTATATACTTGCATATAAACTGATATCAACTGCAAACTGCATAGACCCAGATCTGCCATCGCATGATTCACCGGCAGATCTGGGTCTATGCAGTTTGTAAGGACTAATCAGTAGAACAAACAACACAGACCCTGATCTGCTGGCATATTATGCGACGGCAGATCAGGGTCTATGTTGTTTGCATTTGAACCTGGCATATACGCGAGTATATACGGTACTTAAACTGCCAATATTGTACATACGCTGGCATAAAGAGTTGATCTGAATTGACTTCCATTTATAATGCAGACAGCTGGGGATGGGGAGTAACAATAATTTCTTCACGAGGCAAACATTCCCACTTAGTAGTAAGAAGTCTGACTTTTAAAGAAAATGTAATCGCTGAATATTTTAAAATAATTCATCAACCTTTACCTGCTACCTGTGCCAATTATGCCACTATTTCCCTTCCTAAGCCTCTCTGTAAAAATGGCTTATCTCCCCTGTGTGCTCAAATGGCTTTAAAGTTAGAGTGGAAGAAAAAGTGTGATGAAAACATAAAAGAATGAGCCAATCTTGACCATGATGATTGCACACCCAATGTGGTATGTGACTGACCTTCTACTGAAGATGTATATGTAAAGAAAGTATTTTTTTTTCTAATCACCTTTATTTGTTTTTATCCTCTTATGTGTGTTCTGTTGTGCAGGATAATTAAATAGCACTCAATTTATGTAGGTGTGACTGAATTGCACTAAATGTGCTTAAAAATGAACCCAGGCTGCACTGATGCTTCTGCATAGTTTAAGTTATGTGATCATACCAACACCAATAAGGCACTCATTTAATTGTGGTATTGTTACTGAAGTCAAAGCTCCTTGATTATGTTGTTTTGACAGCATTATCTGGCTTTGATCACTAAATACTAATTCCATTTGCTTGATTAAAGTTCAGCACTGTGTTATATTGAGTTAAATCATTCAGCAGAACCATTAACTAACCAGTCAACAGAAGAAGTGAAGCCAAAAATATCATGCGACATGTTCATGGACACAATGGATTAAGCAACTGGAAGGTTTGAATAGCTGTTATACAGGTAGACTACATGACATTGGTCTGAGAGAGAGAATTCATTTGTCAAATATGAAACACAGAAGAAAGTACCATTTTCTTGATGTAACTTTTTTTAAAACCATTTCTATTTTGTTTAACTGATGAAATATTCAGAAAGCAAGTATATACAATAAAATATTGAATGCAGCATTTCAGAAAACTGCAGATCAAAGAGTCCAGAGTTTATAAAGAACTAGAAAGATGTTGTGATTACACTGATGCACCTGCAATAAACAATACAACTGAAGAAACCCTATGGTAAGATGAATAGGCAAGTTCCCAAAACGTGGGCAAATTTTAACAGAAGATGATTAAAACTGAACTTGACCTAGGTCTTTGCAATATTATGGTGCAGATCGAATCTGATATTAATTCACATAGTCATCCAAAAGTTACTGAAATAAAATTAAACTTGTAATGCAAGAGGTAATCTGGAAGTCCAACAGAGGCACTAACTGAGTTGAATTTTGATGAAAATAGGGAAAATAAAATCTGACCTAGATCTCCTTTTGCGCTGTAGACAAAAGTTGATTTATATCCATGAAGTTCTTAAAACTTTATAGAGTGGAAATTAACTAAGTTAAGTGTGGGACATGTAGGATCCATAAAATTGACTAGTTAAGTGTGTAACATGCAGGATCCATAAAATTGACTAGTTAAGTGTGGGACATGTAGGATCCATAAAATTGACTAGTTAAGTGTGGGACATGTAGGATCCATAAAATTGACTAGTTAAGTGTGGGACATGTAGGATCCATAAAACTGACTAGTTAAGTGTGGGACATGTAGGATCCATAGAATTGACTAGTTAAGTGTGGGACATGTAGGATCCATAGAACTGACTAGTTAAGTGTGGAACATGTATGATCCATAAAATTGACTAGTTAAGTGTGGGACATGTAGGATCCATAAAATTGACTAGTTAAGTGTGGGACATGTAGGATCCATAAAATTGACTAGTTAAGTATGGGACATGTAGGATCCACAGAACTGACTAGTTAAGTGTGGGACATGTAGGATCCATAGAATTGACTAGTTAAGTGTGGAACATGTAGGATCCATAAAATTGACTAGTTAAGTGTGGGACATTTAGGATCCACAGAATTTACTAGTTAAGTGTGGGACACGTAGGATCCATAAAATTGACTAGTTAAGTGTGGAACATGTAGGATCCATAGAATTGACTGACATGTTCTGTAATTGCAAGACATTTTTTATGTACAAAACTCAGCATCCAGTTCAGAGTCATGAACTTTCAATATTCTGTAACTTTACTCAAAATAAAAGAATTTTCAGTGCTTCTTTTACTTCCATGCTCAATTTCTATGATACAGATCAACTTCAAGTAATGTTTCTGAGTTTGTGTTTAAAGCTTGAGTCTGGCTTTTGTGCTAAAAAAATTTGAGAATAAACTGCACAATGTTTCAGAGTTAACAGTTAAGCCCTTAGAAGCTGTTTCTGTGTGGGATATTATTACGTATTAATTGTTGAATAACTAGCAGGGAAAATTCTCACATTAACAAAAGTAATGCCATGTGGTTGTCTGTCCAGATAGCAAAGAGATACGACCCAAAAAGTTTTTATCTATATTTTAAAGAATGCAACAGCTTCAAGTATGCTAATTGATTTATAAGGTATATATTATTCTAAACTAAAATCCTCAATACTAAATCTGAAAAGGGACACAAATCTAATGTTCTTCTGACAATGTTGATAATTGTCTCCCTTATTTCAGCAACAGAGGTACAAAATTAGGACTGGTACGTATGTATATACATGCAACTGAATCTTACCTCTATCTACAATTTCTTTCAGAACATCAGAGGAAAGTAATTTACACAGAAATATCTTCACTGGAAAGAAAATATGAAATCCTGGTTATTATTATGTATCACATTCTATAATTTTACAACAGTTACTAGTGATATCAACACTTTTCAAGCTCAGCCCCAAAAGTTCTGCCTCAGTTGATCAAAAATTTCCACTTCTGGAGGGAGCGTATTTCATTTTGATTTGGAATGATTTATTATGCTGTAAAATCTCTTAAGACTGAACTTGAAATGAGCTGAAACCTCTGGTAACGTACATAGAATGTTGATGAGGCAATGTACTTGTAAGCATCCCAACAGACACTGATCCATTTACGAGTTGGATACATCTCAGACTCATGTCCAAATATGGGACTTGAGTACTCGACAAAAAGAGAAAACAACTCCTACTGACAATTTGGAAGATGTGTTACTTATGATTTTCATCTTATTTCAGTTAAATCTGCCTTAAGGAAACCACTGGGACTCTTATTCTTTCTTGAATCAGATGTATGTCAGGTCTATATGCAATACTATTTTAGAAACACAACGGAAAACACTTCCACATGACCTACTTTTGAATCAAACTGATTTAATAAGCTAAACTATGTGTAGCCTAATTAAACTGTTCTGATGTTTATCTCATAATATTAAATGTTCATGATCATAATGAAGTCTACTTTTATCAATTGAATAATACTGACATTATGCCCATACATGCATGCATTGATGACATTATGCCCATACATGCATGCATTGATGACATTATGCCCATACATGCATGCATTGATAACATTATGACCATACATGCATGCATTGATGACATTATGCCCATACATGCATGCATTGATGACATTGTACCCATACATGCATGCATTGATGACATTATGCTCATACATGCATGCATTGATAACATTATGCCCATACATGCATGCATTGATGACATTCTACCCATACATGCATGCATTGATGACATTGTACCCATACATGCATGCATTGATGACATTATGCCCATACATGCATACATTGATGACATTATACCCATACATGCATGCATTGATGACATTATCCCCACACATGCATGCATTGATGACATTATGCACATACATGCATGCATTGATGACATTATGCCCATATATGCATGCATTGATGACATTATGCCCATATATGCATGCATTGATGACATTATGCAGATATATGCATGCATTGATGACATTATGCACATATATGCATGACTTGATGACATTGTACCCATACATGCATGCATTGATGACATTATGCCCATATATGCATGCATTGATGACATTATGCCCATACATGCATCCATTGATGACATTATGCCCATACATACATGCATTGATGACATTATGCCCATATATGCATGCATTGATGACATTATGCCCATACATGCAAGCATTGACAACATTATGCCCATATATGCATGCGTTGATAACATTATGTACATACATGCATGTATTGATGACATTATGCCATACATGCATGCATTGATGACATTATGCCCATACATGCATGCATTGATGACATTATGCCCATACATGCATCCATTGATGACATTATGCCCATACATGCATCCATTGATGACATTATGCCCATACATGCATCCATTGATGACATTATGCCCATACATGCATGCATTGATGACATTATGCCCATACATGCATGCATTGATGACATTATGCCCATACATGCATGCATTGATGACATTATGCCCATACATGCATGCATTGATGACATTATGCCCATACATGCATGCATTGATAACATTATGCACATACATGCATGCATTGATGACATTATGCCCATACATGGATGCATTGATAACATTATGCACATACATGCATGCATTGATGACATTATGCCCATATATGCATGCATTGATAACATTATGCCCATACATGCATGCACTGACAACATTATGCCCATATATGCATGCATTGATAACATTATGCACATACATGCATATATTGATGACATTGTGCACATATATGAATGCATAAATGACATTATGCTCATACATGCATACACTGATGACATTATGCCCATACATGCATGCATTGATGACATTATGCCCATACATGCATGTATTTATGACATTATGCCCATACATGCATGCATTGATGACACTGTACCCATACATGCATACATTGATGACAATATGCTCATATATGAATGCATTGATGACATTATGTACACACATGCATGCACTGATAACATTATTGACATACATGCATGCATTGATGATATTATGTACATACATATGTACATTGATGATATTTATGTACACACATGCATTGATGATATTATGTACATACATACATGGATGGATATTATGTACATACATGCATGGATGATATTATGTACATACATGCATGCATTGATGATATTATGTACATACATATATACATTGATGATATTATGTACATACATACATACATACATGGATGGATATTATGTACATACATGCATGGATGATATTATGTACATACATACATGCATGGATGATATTATGTACATATATACATGCACTGATGATATTATGTACATACATACATGCATTGATGATATTATGTACATACATGCATTGATAACATTATTCACATACATACATGCATTGATGATATTATGTACATACATACATGCATGGATGATATTATGTACATACATACATGCATTGATAACATTATTCACATACATACATGCATTGATGATATTATGTACATACATACATACATTGATCATATTATGTACATACATACATGCATTGATCATATTATGTACATACATACATACATTGATGATATTATGCACATACATACATGCATTGATGATATTATGTACATAGATACATGGCAGATATTATGTTCATACATGCATTGATGACATTATGTACATACATGCATGCATTGATGATATTATGTACATATATACATACATACATACATTGATGATATTATGTACATACATAAATTGATGATATTATGTACATACATACATGCATTGATGATATTATGTACATACATACATGGATGATATTATGTGCATACATACATTGATGATATTATGTACATACATACCTGCATTGATAATATTATGTACATACATACATACATTGATGATATTATGTACACACATACATAGATGATATTATGTGCATACATACATGCATTGATAACATTATTCACATACATACATGCATTGATGATATTATGTACATACATGCATTGATAACATTATTCATATACATACTTGCATTGATGATATTATGAACATACATGCATACATACATACATACATACATACGTACATACATACATGCATTGATGATATTATGTACATACATACATGGATGATATTATGTGCATACATACATCCATTGATGATATTATGTACATACATACCTGCATTGATGATATTATGTACATACATACATGGATGATATTATGTGCATACATACATGCATTGATGATATTATGTACATACATAACATGCATTGATAACATTATGTACATACATGCATGCATTGATGATATTATGTACATACACACATGCATTGATAACATTATTCACATACATACATGCATTGATATTATGTACATACATACATGCATTGATAACATTATTCACATACATACATACATACATTGATAATATTATGCCCATACATACATGCATTGATAATATTATGTACGTACATGCATGCATGGATGACATTATGTACATACATGCATGCATTGATGACATTATGTACATACATACATGCATTGATGACATTATGTACATACATGCATGCATTGATGACATTATGTACATACATGCATGCATTGATGACAACATGCACATACACACTGATGGACAGGATCAATAGTTAAAGGGAGAAGACAAACTTCTAAAATAAATCACTGGCCTGTAACTTTGAGTTCCGCTCTCTCATCTGTTGGAAGGGTTTCTTGAAATTTAGTGTGAACACAATCCAGATCCGTTTCATACTAGAAAAAAAGAATGATAGCCTTCAAAAATACGAAAATAACTCATGAGTAATTCAGTGAAAAGTGGGATATTTGAAATGTAATGACTAACTTTTAACCACTGGTTAACTACTAACTTAATGGTCATCATAAGTTTTTAAAAATAATCATAGACTTAATATCAGCATCATTTAATGTGGTAATAAAGGCTTTGAAGACAGAACAATCTAGAATTATACTGGCATCTGATCTCCTGCCACTTGGTCCTAATCTGGATGACTGCATAAAGATTAAGAACAACATGAAACAAGTGCTGGTAAACCTGAAATCTGTTACATTAAGCACAGACATATATAGGTACTTTTTTTCTCCAAAATAAGCTTGTTGTATCCCTAACAAGGACTGACTCATTCAATGCAGTGAATGACTGGTACACACACTGCAATTATGACAAAAAATTCAAAATAATTATATTTAATTAATCTTTATTCATAAGCATGTTGATGTTTTTTTTTAAGAAAAGATGTTCAATGTAACATTTAAAATTTTACAGCTTTATTTCAGTGTATCATATTGTAAGTACCATGTATACTTGCTTATAAGTCGAGTTTATCTGCAAACTGCACCGACTCAGATCTGCTGTCACATAATACAATGGCAGATCTGGGTCTATGATGTTTGTTAGGAGTGAACAGGCGAACAAACAACACAGACCCTAATTTGCCAGTGCATTATGTGAAGGCAGATCAGAGTCTATGTTGTTTGCTGTTGGATTCAACTTATAAGCAAGTATAGACGGTTCTTCAAAATAAGGTCCTAATCTGGATGACTGCATAAAGATTAAGCAAGTATAGACGGTTCTGCAAAATAAGGTCCTAATCTGGATGACTGCATGAAGATTAAGCAAGTATAGACGGTACTGCAAAATAAGGTCCTAATCTGGATGACTGCATAAAGATTAAGAACCAAATTTTCACAAAGAGGCACTACTTTAAAATAGCCAGCCATAAAAAATGTCCAATAAGAAGTTTCTGATTTTCAAGTTCACAACATTTGTGGTTCAAAAATGTGCTTCTTCTATACACATTCATATTGTTGATTTATATGTAATTAGTTAAATAATTTTTTATAAAAGAAGTAGAAATTTAAACTTTCTCTGAGCTTTGCATGAAAAGAAAAATTTTCATTTCTCAGGTGATAACTCAGTGGTTAAGGCATTGGACTTGTATCCCAAAGGGTCTGGGTTTGATTCCCACCATTGGACCAGCCTGGATTGGCTACCAAAATGTGTCCTTCAGCAAGGTGCTTTAATCTAATTCCTCTACACAATATAACCGTCAAAGTTTTGCTGTGCTGTAAACACACACACACACATACACACACACAAAACAAGAAACCAATCCAATTCTCAAGTATGTACTAGGTTCAATAGTACTTTAATATCAAATTTTTGCCATGGCATCTGATAAAACAACCCATACACTGTAATAATTGTATTCACCTAAATGTATTCAGAGCATACCATAAATGTATTCAGTAGTAAATGTATTCAGAGCATACCATAAATGTATTCAGTAGTAAATGTATTCATAGCATACCATAAATGTATTCAGTAGTAAATGTATTCAGAGCATACCATAAATGTATTCAGTAGTAAATGTATTCAGAGCATACCATAAATGTATTCAGTAGTAAATGTATTCAGAGCATACCATAAATGTATTCAGTAGTAAATGTATTCAGAGCATACCATAAATGTATTCAGTAGTAAATGTATTCAGAGCATACCATAGATGTATTCAGAGCACAGTATAAATGTATTCAGTGCATACTATAAATGTTTTCAGTACATACCATCTATACTTGCGTATAAGCCGATATGCATAATGCGCCCGCAGATCTGGGTATATGTAGTTTGTAAGGACTAACCAGTAGAACAAACAACATAGACCCTGATCTGCCAGCACATTATGGGACAGCAGATCAGGGTCTGGTCTATGTTGTTTACATTTGGACCCAGTTTATATTCAGTGCATACTATAAATATATTCAGTGGATACTATAAATGTATTCAGCGCATATTATAAATGTAATCAGAGCATACCATAAATGTATTCAGTGCATAGTATAAATGTATTCAGTGCATAGTATAAATGTATTCAGTGTGCATACCATAAATGTATTCAGTGCATAGTATAAATGTATTCAGTGTGCATACTATAAATGTATTCAGTGCATACTATAAATGTATTCAGTGCATATTATAAATATAATCAGAGCATACCATAAATGTATTCAGTGCATAGTATAAATATATTCAGTGCATAGTATAAATGTATTCAGTGTGCATACTATAAATGTATTCAGTGCATACTATAAATGTAATCAGCATACTGTAAGCACCAGTGATTTATTATTGAGCTCACATCAGTGTACAGTAAGACCCAGCAGTAACTTTTAGAAAAATGTCATCGTCAAAAGCCATGTTACAGTTTTTCTTAAGTTTCTCATCTGACTGTGGACTCGACATGCAGGCTTTGGTCTTTTCATTTACTAAGTAAATAAGCTGTGCACAATTTGAATTTGGAAGCAACCAAAATGTATTTATACTATTTATCTATTGGCAGAGATTACCTGAAGTTGATTTTTATCTGATTCAGCAAGAAATGTTGCTAATGTTGATCCTACACATTCAGTAAGCTGAAAAGAAAAATCAAAGATACAAGTAGAGTGACTGAAAAGAAATAGCATACCTCAGACAATGGGTCTAATTTGGTGACTCCCAAAACCCTTCTTTTGCTTAATTTCTGGTACTATAGTTTTATATACAAAAACTAAAGAAAAAAGACAAAAGGCTTGATCTTCTTCATATAACATTTTATTGTGATGATAGGTAGTGTCTAAGGTCTGACAAATATTGTGGCAAAGCCCTGGGGCTACAAGAATGCTGAGTCTGGATTATCAATGTTGAATTTTGTAGCAAAGTGGAATCTAAATTTTTTCAAAACAAACTAAAACTACAATGGCTCACCAACACAAATAACCACTATTTGCACTGCATATTCCAACACACACACACACATACATGCATGCATTATACATACTGACCCATCACCCACTTAACCCCCAAGACAGTGATCCAAGGGTCATAATGCAACATTTGTCATATATAGTGCATCTTTCTGTCATTGTAATTTCAATTTGTGTACACTGACCTCTGACCCTCTCCTACAGACCCCAGGCATGGGAGCCAATAATGACACATCTCTCGCAGATGGTCACCATTAAAGAAGCATAACAACAGATTATTGTTAATTCCCACCCAGTGGTTTAGTAGTTGTGGCAATGGCGAGATGGATGAATAGACAGATGAACAGATGGATGACAGGTATCATATAATCCCTGATGCTTTTAAAAAGTCGGGAAATAAAAATATGTCACAAAAGAGAATAATTGCTGATGATCACTCAAAAAAATTGTCTTAAACTTTAATAATTATACAGCTCCATGGAATTATCGGAAACATTTCTAGAACTTGTGTTATTCCATATTCACAAGAACTATTTGAAATTTAAAAAACTTGGATATTCTTGATTCTTATTAACACATCAGTACAGCAAAGGTTTCATTTGGAACCTACTACATTTGGAATATTTGGATTAATGCCCAGATCAGTGAACTTTAGAACAATTTAGGACTTTTATGGATATTCTATACTGTAAGTTACTTTTAATTCTTTCACTTTGTTTGTTGAAATATTTTAATATTTTAGGATATTAAATATTTGTATTTAAATCTTGAAAGCTTGTTTGAGTCATTTCTTTTGTTACATTACCCCTAGTCATAACAGAAGAAATTGGGGGCTCGTCCAGGATTAGAAATATGAATAATTTTGGGATCCAAATTTGAATATTTTGGGATTTAGATTTAATTAAATATTTTAGAGGTTTTGATATTTCAGAGATTTTGATACTTTGGAAAGTTTTCTTTTTGGGATTTGAATTTCATTGTTTGAAATTTTAGTGGTCTTTTTGATTTCCCGATTAAGAAATAAAGAGAAATGAACAGGCTTTCATAATGACATCCAAAGTAGATAGTTTCATAGCTGATCCTACCCAGGAGAAATTTGAGTCCTTAAAGAAGGATGAATTACTTCAAATTGATAAACATTATAGTCTGATGGAAGCGAAGGCTTCCATGTTAAAACAAGATATTAGGAGTATCTTGATACACTATTTGGTACAAACAGGTGTTTTTGAAGAGGGGGTTTCAAGTGTAAAGAAGAAATCTCCTTCAAGTTTAGGAAAGAAATTACAGATAGCTAAGGACATAGAGTTAGAAAAGTTCAGATTACAATGGGAACAAATGCAGATGCAAGAAAGAAGGGAGGAAAGGGAAAGGTAAATACAAAGGGAGGATAAAGTAAGAGATAGAGATAGGGAAATACAGAAGGAATTAAGGGATAATGAAATACAAGAAAGAAGGGAACAAAGGGAATTTCAGGAGAAAAATAAGGAACGGGAATTTAGATTAAGGAAATTAGAATCGACCAGTAAAGGGCACTCTCATGACAATACGGGTTCATACTTTGATATAGCCAAACATATGAGACAGGTTCCACCTTTTAGAGAAAAGGAGGTAGACAAATATTTTCTCAGTTTTTAGAAAATTGCAGAGAATCTGAAATGGCCGAAAGAAAGTTGGACCTCATTATTGCAGAGTGTGTTTACTGGCAAAGCTAGTGATGTTTATACTGCACTCTCATCTGAACAATCAGCTGAATATAAAGTGGTCAAAGAATATATCTTGTGGGTTTATGAGTTGGTACCTGAAACTCATTGTCAAAACTTTGGAGATTGTAGAAAGGAAACTAATCAGACTCATGTAGAATTTGCTTGGGGAAAAAAACATTTGTTTACAAGATTGTGTACGTCCAAGAAGGAGGTTAGTGATTATGATAATCTTGAGCAACTGGTATTGATTGAAGACTTCAAGAATTGTGTCAGTAATGATATTAAGGTATACCTTAATGAGAAAGGAGTTGAAACTTTAGAAAAAGCAGCCAGCACAGCTGATGAATATTCTTCAATACACAAAATTCCATTTGTAAACAAATCTTCCTCTCAAGAAGCTTTTATTAAGAAACCATTTCAGACTCGTTTGAGTAATTTCAAACCTCAGGCTGATGTAACTGTTAGGAATCAAATTTCTGATAAGGAGTATCAGAAAACCTTATCTCGACCCATGTGTTCCTATTGTAAGATGAAAGGATACATTATTTCTGATTGCTTTAAGTTGGAAAATAAGCAATGGAATTTTAACAGAGCAGTTCCAAATGCTCTAGTTATTAAGAAGTCAAGGTCAGGGTCATGTATCAAGGATGATACTGGTTTGGAGTCTGATTTTGTAATGATGATATACGAACCATTCATGTTGAAAGGTTCTGTGTCACTTCTTGGTGACTTGGGCAAGACTACTCCTATTAAGATATTAAGAGACACAGGAGCTTCTCAGAGTCTGTTGTTAGATAGTACTTTGACGTTTTCTGAGAAGACTTCTCCTAGTGAAAGTGTACTAATACTGGGGGTAGAATGTGGATATGTTAATGTCCCTCTTCATTGTGTTAATTTGTCATCAGACTTAGTTTCGGGACCTGTAACCATAGGAGCTGTGGCTTCTTTGCCTATAAAGGGCATCCATTTATTACTAGGTAATGACCTAGCGACAGATAAGGTAGTGGTTAATCCACTTGTAACTGACAAGCCTAGCATGGATGAAATAGTTGATCCTATTGAAGTAGAAATCCCTGGTTTATATCCGGCTTGTGCAGTTACTAGAGCTATGGCAAAGCGTGCTCTTGAGAATGATGTTGTTGAACAGGATGTATTTCCTTGAGCGGACACCTTTTTGGGTCAGGTTTTTAATGAGGTCACTTTTGCTCCTAGTTTGGATCAATCAAACAGTCATCACAGTCATACTCTTTCAGCTACACAATCTCATAAAAATAATCAGGGTGAAATAAGACAAACACTAGTTGTCTTACAACAGGAGGATCCAGATATCTCCTGTTTGTTTCAGAGGGCTATGACTGAAGCTGAAGCCACACAAGAAGGAACTTGTTACTTCTTGAAGAATGAGGTCATTATAAGGAAATGGAGACTGCTCGGGGTACCCGCTGGTGACGAGTGGTCAGTTAGTAATCAGTTAGTAGTTTCCCAGATCCTA
Organism: Margaritifera margaritifera; assembly: GCA_029931535.1. NCBI lineage: Eukaryota > Metazoa > Mollusca > Bivalvia > Unionida > Margaritiferidae > Margaritifera > Margaritifera margaritifera. Next base: position 2,841,348 of record JAQPZY010001456.1, read on the forward strand.
TTATCAGGAAATACTAAGTGTAGCATATGAAACGTCGTTGTCTGGTCGTTTAGGAATAAAAAAGAATAAGTTAGGCAACCAATACTTGTTGACGAGGTGTGCATCCACAAGTTTTCCAAAAGCTATTCCTTTGCGGAATATTAAAACTGTATTTAAATCTTGAAAGCTTGTTTGAGTATTTTCTTTTGTTACATTACCCCTAGTCGTAACAGTATAACAAATGAATAGCTGAAAATATAAATGTCACTATAGCACTAAATGTCACAATAACATAGTTTTGATATGGAAGGATAACTAACTTGGATATGTAACATAGCATTTTTCTCAAGTGTAGGTGAAATAGGTTCTAAAAGATCAGGATACAACAAACAGTTTCTTAAAAACAAGAGTCCTTCAAAGGGACTGACATTCTGTCCCAAAAAAACTTCCAGAAATTCAAGATAAGACCATTTCTTCTTTTTAACTACTGAGTGTTAAAACCATCTCTGATATTCTTGAGCAATAATATTTTCAAATTAGCTACTGTGGCAGACATATCGGATGTAAGATCAGCACCATTTTCATTTAGGAGATGGAACACCATTAGAAGACTTTTGGTGTCAACCCCATGTTGACATGACGATCCATTCAGGAAAATTCGTTACAAGATTTTCAATATGTTCATTGTGGCAACCATATTTAAGGTCATATTGGCATAATTTTCATTCAGGACCAACTAGATATAACAATTAGACTTCAGGTGAAAACCCAATGTCAATATGAATTTCCATTTAGGAAGAGTAGTAACAACAAGCTATTCAAGATGGCTGCCATTATGGCAAAACTGGTCACATCAGCACCGTTTTCATTCAGTACCAACTAGACTTGAAACAAATGTTGATATGACTTTCCATCTAGAAGGAGTATAAGATTTTTAAAGATTTTTTGTATATGTCTAATTGTTCCTAAATGAAAATGATGTTAATCTGATGCCCAATAATGCCCCGTGGCAGCCATCTTGAAAATCTTGTTATTGCTACTCCTTGTGAATGGAAAGTCAAAGCGGCATGGGGTTTTCACCAGAAAATTGGATGTAAAATCAGCATAATTTTTATTTAGGACCAGATAGACACCATAAGAAGTCTTCCAGTGAAAACCCCATGCTGATATGACTTGCCGTTCAGGAGGAGTATCAATAACAAGATTTTCAAGATGGCTTCTGTGGTTGCCATAGTCAATGTCAGATCAGCACCATTTTCAGTTAGGGTCAACTAGACAGGATAAAAAGTCTTTCAGTGAAAATCAAATGTTGATATAACCATCCATTCAGAAGGAGTAGATATAACAAGATGGCTGCTGTGGTGGACATATTCGATGTTTAGGCACCACCATTTTCATTTATGACCAACTAGACATCATAAGAAGTCTTCTGGTGAAAACCCCATGCCACTACAATTTTCCATTCAGGAGGATTTGCAATAACAAGATTTTAAAGATGGCAGCAGGGGCGGCTATATTGGACATCAGATTGCCACCGTTTTCATTTAGGACCAACCAGACATCACAAGAAGTCTTTTAGTGAAATCCCCATTTGATATTAATTACCATCCATTCAGGATTAGAGATAACAAGATTTTCAAGATGGTCACTGTGGTTGCCATATTGGATGTCTAGTCAGCACCATTTTCATTTAGGACCAACTAGACATCATAAGCTGTCTTTTGTTGAAAAATTCAAGAGGCGTAATAATAACAGGATTTTCAAGATGGCCAATGTGTCGACCATATTGGATGTCCAAATGTCACCATTTGATTGTACGACCAACTAGACATCCTAAGAAGTCTTCTGGTGAAAACCACATGTCAATATGACTTTCCATTCAAGAGGAGAAGATATAACAAGATTTTCAAGATGGCTGCTCTGGTGGCCATATTGGATGTCTGACCAGCACCATTTTCATTTAGGACCATCAAGACCTTGGGATGGATGATGACAACAGGCCATCCCATAAGCTCTTCTAATCTATGACCAGTAGAGCTAATAAAAGGCACTCAAGCATGAATACATGTTCACATTGGCCTAGTGTTGAGTTACTATCATAAGGATGCATCCACATACCATTTTTCATGAGTGCAGATGAAATAGGGTGAACCATATTGAGGTGTAGTGAACGAATTGCTGGAAATTCAACAGTAACTCTAGCATGAAAATTAAGTCACACTGACCTTGTTTTTGGCATGGTTACATTACTTTCTCTGAGATGCAAACATACCAATTTTCATTAGTGTAGGTGAAATAGGATCCAAGTTATTGTGTAACAAGTGAACAGCTGAAAATACAACACTCGCTCATGTTTACAAACTAAATCACAGTGGCCTTGTTTTAGTATAGCTGAGTTACTTTTGTTAAGATGAATTTAAATATCACTTTTCAGTAGTGTATGTGAAATAGAGTGCAAGATATAGAGGGTGTAACAAACAGCAGAAAATACAAAAGTCACTCTAGCATACGAATTTGTCACAGTGACCTTGTTTTTGTATGGCTAAGTTACTCTACCTATTATGTATCCACATACAAATTTCATAAGTATAGGTGTACAGGGTCAGATGTATCCACATACAAATTTCATAAGAATAGGTGTACAAGGTCTGATGTATCCACATACAAATTTCATAAGAATAGGTGTACAAGGTCTGATGTATCCACATACAAATTTCATAAGAATAGGTGTACAGGGAATGATTTATCCACATACAAATTTCATAAGAATAGGTGTAGGTATTGAGTGGTAACTAAATTTTAGAATGTAATGAATGAACACACTCTCTACTAACTTGCATGACCTCGACTTTCATATTTTGATCTGAAAAACTGGATAAAGTCAGCAATTACATTCCCTACTTTATCAAAGAACATGACTGTAGTCCTTTAATTCATCCTTTTTTAAATTTTATATTAAACTTGTTTAGTCTACTTGTATCTTTTACAACAAATTTTAAAATCTTGATCACAGAAGGAAAAGATAAAAGAAAGAATTGGTCTCTTGATATACATGGAATGCATCTAAATATTGGACACATATAATTCAAAGATTAAGTACGGCTGTATTTAGGTCTACATTGTTACATTTCTTCTTTTATCATGAATCCATTCTTCAATGTTAGAATATATTTTATTAACCTGGATTTTAGGACATTGATTTTAGATCTTGATCTTATAAGTAAAAAAAAAAAAAACATAAGTATATGCATATTATATTTTATTTGATAATTTAATTAACCCCATTTTTAAATGCTAGGATAGATGCTTTGATTTATTCACTTTTAATGTGAGACCTTGGTGCATTACATGGATTTTCGATCTTGATCTAATAAGATACAAAGGTTTGCTTAATGACATTCCTTACATCAACGAAGTACATTTAATTTCTTTAATTCATACACTTTTTTTATTTTAACATGTTTAAGAATAATTTTAAATGTCAACCTGAATTTCTGCCAGAAATTTTCAATCTTGATTTATAAAAGGATGTATTAAAAAAAAATATTGGTCTTCCCATATACAGAAAATTTCTGAAACAGAATTTCCTTGGAAGGATAGCAAGTTACTCTTTCATAAAGTGCAGTAAAGTTTGTTCATAAATCTAACCTATTATTGACATGTTATAACTATTCAAATCTATTTTGATTTTTAAATTTGCATGATGTGAGCTTATTGATTACATTGCCAAAAGGGTAAATGGCATGCTAGTTTAATTGAATAAAATGAAAACAACAAAGATGATCATCTCTCAAACTTGCTAATAACAGTGATATTGGACTCTTTTGGTTGAGTCCTTGTTTGCCAGCACCTGGCAAAGCCTGTCAGAGTAGTTTAGTTGTCAACTTTTACTTATAATAATCAGATCTTTGTTTATACAACAATAATGAAATGGACATTCAAAATTTTTCTATCCCACATATCTACAGAAGCTAGCAATCATTTCAGTACACGTTTAGTTTTTACATGTTATTTTTGTTTTACGACATCCTGGAGGTAATTTAAAGGGGTTATACCAAACACCCAAATATACCATTGATACATATAATATACAAGTATATGTTCTTTAGGTATCATTTATTACATGAAAATATCAGAAAAGTATATAAGTTGTGGTAGACATGGTTCACACCATTTTATGAAAATATTGGGTAAGGACTTTGTAAGGACTTTAGAAGGAAAAATGTCTTGAATGTAAGGACCAAACATCGAATTAAACACAACCATGAACTGATAAGAAAAGGTAAATTAAGTTATATAAAATGGCTTGTTAAACTCACAGTAATGAAATATTCAATAACATGAATCCAAAAACACAACTTAAAGTAGTCAATTATTAATATGCAGCACACTATTCAAACAAGTATTTGCAATGATACACAAATGGTATTTGAAATGTCCGTGTTTGAGCTGTTGGAGCCTTCTCTCAAGTTCCCTTTCAAGCTCAGTGAGAGAATTTTGCTTTTCTTCTGCACTCCTATGAAAACTGTTTGCTTTAACAATAAAATCTATCTTTCCAGTTGTCTCACATTTGTCAGCAAGTTCAATAGAACTAGAAGTGAGATTCCAGTGTCTTTCTTCTGTCTCTAAGTGTTATTAACTCCTCTTCTGCCTTTCTCTTCTTGCTGCACCGTTCGTTTTCTTTTTTCTCCTCCTGCTCTCTCAAGTACCTCATATATCTAGACTTTCCTTCTCTGGCCGAATTTTTTATATTCCGAGTAATAAACACTTTTGAAATTACCCCTACTGACACAATGTACTCTTTAATAAGCCTCCCTGGGATAAGAGTATCATCATTCTGATTTTCACAGATGATATCTTTGTTAACAGAAAAGCCCCTTTCAACAGAAGCTTGGCCATGACTCAAGATTAGCAGCTTTCTTGTGACTTGCCACAGATGAGGAAATTTTTCTGCCATGGCAGTGTAAAGAAAGGTGTCCAGCCTATCTTTAGTTTTATTAAATTAATCTAAATGTCCTGCGTCACTTCGGACAAATTCAGAAAATGATGACAAAATGTCGTCACAAAATCTTTCATCAAGATGCTTGGAGTATCGGAAATTTGACTCGAAAATAAAATACACCATTATGACAATGACTGGTCACTTCATTTGTTGATATTTATGCCATTGTACTTACCGGTAATTTACTAGTGAATTATTGGAAGCCATTTTATATCTCTGTTAGAGCTTTTCACCTCGTGCATGTTTTTCCACTGCTGATTTCACCATGGAGGCCACTGAAAATTCTTCGCTACATAAAGTACACATAGCTGAATGTGGATCTCTTTCAACCAATCGTAACCAAGATCACCATTATGGCTTTTCTAGCCATAACAAACTGAAGCTAAAAAAAATAGCATTTTCATGAATGCAGCAACATCAAATTGACTCTAATGTCTAAAACACAAATATTCCCACAATGAAGACCAAGACACAAACTATGCGCACCAATGAAAGTTCATGTGATTTAATGACCTCTTATCTTGCAAATTATCTCATGTGATTTCATAATGTTAATACTGTACACTGATCCCTCGTCACAACTCGGCCGATTCCATACCTCCATATCGAAAGAGTCCATGGATTCTTTTGAGATGTGCCGATTGGTATACTGACCTCCGTTTCCTGTTTCCAGTGAGTTCTTCAATTATCGTTTGATAAACAAAATATCTGTTAGCAACTGTCACAATAAAGCTTATAATACCGATGGAAAAAGTCAGAAAAATAAAAAGTAAGGACTTTTTAACAAATTTTCCTTTTTTTTTAAAGTAAGCACTTTTTCCTGCCTTACTAAGGTTTAATAACAGGTAAGCATATTTCCAATTTGTAAGGATCGGTACGAACCATGGGTAGATGGTTGAGATTTTCTTTGCGTAGCATAACATATAGTTCAGCATTTTTGTAAGATGCTCGTGTGTACTACTGAACTGATACTATCATACATATAAAATCTTGATAAAGTTCTTTTTTTATTTTAGAATTGTTTATAATGACATAGAAATGTAAAATATTTAAAGTTTCTTCTTTTCTCACCATTGTATAATACCCAAATAACACGTACCTTATTAATATAGCTTATCAAAGGTATTAAAGGACATTTTGTGTCTATTTGATTGTGTACAAATATACCAGGTACCCCAAATACACCCAAATTTGCATTATATACACAGTGTATGTTCTTTGAGTATTATGCATTTGACCAAAATATCAGAAAAGTCGATATAACACTGTATTTCAGATTTTTTTATCTAGATTAACCCACTACACAAAATCACTGTCACATTAGCCTACATGTTTTGAAGTTGTTTCCAGCTGGTGAGGAGTAACTAGAGTTTTGGTTTAGTGTTTAATAGATTTATTAAAAGCCAGCTGTTTCACTAGCCTTTTTATGTGTTGTAAAAGCCTAAAAAATAAAAGTTAAAAGACTTGTATTGTCTATTTTCCTTTCCTACTAATTTTTTCAATTCTTACTTCTAAATAGAGATGATTTAATTTCATTCTGAATTACAAGAGCATCTCCTCACGCTAAATGGATATGCACCTCTTAATGTTAATACAAGATACCCAAAGAAATTGTATATTTGTACACACAAATATATATACTATATAAATAAGGTACGTGTCAATTGGGTATCATACAACGATGAAAAAAGATGAAATTCTAAATATTGAAAATTCATCTCATTATAAACAGTTTTAAAATAATCAAAAAGAACTTGAATGAGATTTTATTTGTATCAGTAGTACACATGAGCATCTTACAAAAATGCACTTCGAACTACAGTCCTACCCGTTTATGTCGACATCCTCGAGCCGAAGGCGATATTGTTGACATAAGCGATTGTCAAGATAAGTGTTGTGGAGGAGTATGGAAAAAGCAAATTTTTCTTTGATCTGCATACAAATTTGTCTGTAAGGGGTGACCGGTCATCAGTGAGTAAGATTTACACTGAGAGAAAATAAACAATGGAAATTTTGAGTAGATGAAGACAAAACCAGTGTGAAATACACTTGTATGTTGACAACTTACATTTTTGTTAACTCTGTGTATTAAAATCCATAATGCGTTAAGTACAAGTATGTGAAAAATCCATGAATTTGAGTGTAGGTCAAAATGTTAGAAAATTCATGTATCGGTCACATCCTGTTAGAAAACACATGTATCAAAAAATGGTAGTCCTCGTTGGATCTATATTCCATTGTCAACAAACACGTGTGACTAAACAATTCACTACAATATTCATTGTTGCCAGTAGCACTTGACTGTATAGTTGTAATTTACATGCTACATGTACATAAATTGGCCTAGATTTTGGTCAGCCTAAGGCAGCAAATGTAATCATCTTACTAAAGCTACTAAGGGGATGAGGCTATTCATAGTGAAATAAAAACCTGTCAACAAGTTATGAATTCATTCTGATCGCAAAACATTCAGTGACATTTTGTAAAAAGAGGCTTAATTAAGCATAAGCATTTGCGTTTTTCGCTGCCATTGGTAGCCATCGTAAGCATAAATAAATTTACTTTCCTTCCTGCAGAAAAGGAAACTTTCACTTCACAATAGACATGTTTCAATCACTTATCACTTTGGAAAATGCAACAATTGATCAGATTTCATTGCTTTTATTAAAGTTTCATGATGACTTCCTTTGATGAAGGGTACATTGTTTTTATTGAAGATTGTAGCCAGCTTGCTTTGATGAAGGGTGCATGCGTTATTGAAGTTGCCACGAAAGGCTAACTTTGGAGGACCAAACAAATGCCTGTTTGTTAGCCCAACAGCAACATTAAATAATTATAGAACAAAGTATGGGTCAGAACTGGCAGATTGTCAACATAAAGGATCAGAAAACAAATTTGTTCAAGCTGGGACCTAGGGCTTCTGTCGACATATATATTTATTTTTGATTTAGATGTTGACATAAGCATTACAAATTTGACAGTAAAAATAGACCAGGGGACTGGGACTTTTGCTTCTTTGTTGACATAGGTGGTTTGTCGCCAAAAGTGATGTCAATATAAGTGGGTAGGACTGTATATGTTAAGCTATGCAAAGAAAATCTTAAGCATGTACTGCAACTTCTGATATTTTCATGTAACAAATGATACCTAAAGAACATATACTTTATATATTATGCATATTAAAGGTATATTTGGGTGTTATTGCATAGCTCAAAGAAAACAAATTTCAGACACAGACTCAGGGCTGGTGACTTTAAAAAAATCACAAGCCCTGACTCAAATTCCACAAGCTTAGACTATAATTCCATGTGCCCAAAAGGGCCCTAATTTTTACAATGAAAAGAAATAAACAAAATCATATTAAATTAAACTTGTGTGTTCATTCAGATCTCAAAATACTTCACGTAAAGCAACAACTTCCTCCAAGTCTTGTTGTCAACCATTGTCCAATTGCTCTGTCAATGTCATCCTTACTCATCTGATCAGCAGTGCTGATATTCATTAGCATGTGAAGTGTGTCTTGCTTCACACAGTTTCTCTTTACACTCTTGACGTTCATAGGTGCCACTCAATATGTTTAACCAGTGTTGCATTACTTACTCAAGTATCCCTAACGAAATCATTGTTCTGTCTGTCTTTCCTTTTTATCTCACCTCCACCAAAGGATGGCCAATTTTTAATCAAAGACTCAGAAGCCATCATGGACCACCTTTGATCCCTTTATTACTTATAACACTTCAAAAAACATCACGCATTTGGCCTAAACTCTCCAGATTACATCAATTATGTAATCAATTTACAGCTTGTTGTGTACACGTTAGGTTTAATCCGATTACTCAGCCGCACACCACTACACCCGTTGCAACAACTCCTGGAACAGTTTCAGTGCTCAGTAGACTGGTTCTGACTGGTTTCTGTAATGCGTGGATAGAATGCGAAAAAATACTGGGTTTTTTTTTCTTTCTTTTAAAATGTTCAAAAGCAGTAGATTTCAACTATAAAACAGTATGTGTGGCAAATGACCTTAAAAACGGTATTGTTGTCCTACCGCCAGTAGAATCACATATATGTTAAAGCCAAGTTAGCACTAATTATAGGTAACCAAGGCAATCTGCTCCCCATTCATAGGTCACATGCTTCACTTTGTACACAAAGTTTACAGTTTTCGATAAAAGTATGTTAAGTAGACGATCTTCATATCAGTAAGGGGCATACATGGGGATAAATGTTATTAATTTACTAGTCCTTCAACAACTTGAAAATAGAATTCCATATTTCGTCAGCAAGACAGACATTTCACTTAGAATACAGGAGGGACCCGATCTGAAACTAGAGAGGCCCTGGGCATCAGGCTATCAGATTTTTTAAAGTACTTATTTCAGGTATATTTGGGTGCTTGATGTAACCGATTTCAAGCTTCTACTTATTGAAAGGGTCTACAGGGTTCTCAACAGATGCATACCCTTGGGTTTTGATGCGAGGAATTTAAATTTGATCCATTTCTGACACATGGAAATTCCAACCTGTGCATTTTTATGATGCACGTTGATTTTAATTGGAGCATCTGTCTTAATTACCCTTGATTCGCCTCTGGCATAATTTCAAACTCAGCATACGTTGTCCATAACAAATTGATTGCATGCACCAGTGATCAACATTTGCTAGACTACGGTACTGCTTAGACCTTATTGACCCCTATGCAAACTGAATATAAACTGGGCAAAGCTAACGGGTCATTGATGTCACACTTAGGTGGGCATAACAGAATCAAGGTTAGATTGTTTTCAAATTATCTTTGACATTTGTCATAGGGGATGTGGGGATCAATTATGACTTGATTGGATTAGCTTTTGAATCATATATCAGTGTTTGCTTGATTGCCCACCAATATCCATGTGACTCTTCCATTGGTAGGATAAAAATACCGTTTTAAAGGCCATCTACTGCACATACCAATTTGTAGTTGAGATCTATCGCTTTTCAACAAATAAAAGAAGGTTATTATTATTATTATCATTATTATTATTACTTTAAGACACAAAAAGTCGGTACATGTGTATTTGTGCGTTCTATTCCCACATTATAGAAACCAGTCTACTGGGCACTAGAAATGTTATACTGTTGCAATAATGTGTGGTAATCAAATTATGAAGGCTAACATATGTACACATCAAGCAGTTAATTGATTACCTTACTGTTGTAATCTGGAGAGTTTAAGACCAAATGCTCAATGTTTTATGAGGTTTTTAAAAGTAATAAAGGGATCAAAGGTGGTCAATGATGGCTTTCAAGTCTTTTAATAGAAATCAGCTAACCTTTGATTTTTTGTATTGTTTAATTGTTCTTGCATAGCTCAAGATGTTTTTAGAGGTATATTTAAGGGCAGTTGATATATGTTTTAGTTCAATTCATGTCAAAATGCCAAAACATAAGCTTTCTCCCAATGTTAAAAAAAAAACCATTGGCTAAGAAATATGAAACTCGAGAAAACATCTCATGTCCAATTCAGAACCGTTCTCCTCAGGATGAACTTGACTTGAAGTATTGGAGAGCAGTCAGCAACTTAAAAACCCAGACACTGGAAAACTGAAGTTTGAACTTTCTTGCAGGCTGAGTGTGGTTGTTTTGTCACAGCTACATTTTAATGCTGATACAGAGAAGACATTCTCCATTCTTCGCAAAAATAAGATGACTGAAGGGGAAATCTGGACCAGAAAACTACTGAAAGCCTGTTAAGTGTGAAACTTAATAATCATAATTAATGTCATCAGTGGTCTCCTTGTTGATTTTATTTTTACAAAAATCTTGGCAGTGAACAACAAGATATAAACCTCTTCCTTGAATTGTCATACACTGGCTCATATTAGTTAATCACAATGGCTCAAAGAAGTATAATTTCTTTCCTGCCTCAGTCTCAAAAACGACCTGCCAGTGATGATCATTCTGACCCTCTGACTCCAAAGAAACAGAAAGTAACAATTGTGAGAAGGAGAATATATCTCCTAAAGTTGTAAGAAATCTTAAGCATCAGTTTGCTGCACGAATAATGAACAAACCTCGCTACGAGATCAGGACTCAAAAACAACCGACTCTTGAGATTTCACTTTTGACTCTTGAGATTTTCATTTTGACTCTTGAGATTTTGGTGTCAAGGGTAAATGACTCTTTAGTTTTAAAATCTATTGATAATCCTGGGTCTATACAGAAACACTAACAAGACAACTCTTATTCGACACATTTATTTCTTAAGGAATAGCAACTGAGGAAAACGTAATAGTGCAAGTCATTAAATGTAAAACTACCGTACTATGACAAGTTTGCTACGTCATTTTTCAGGAGTCATTTTTCAGGACACTGATGAGCACTTGACACACTAACGTGACTTTCATCACATCTCTTAAAATTCCTACTGTATTGGTTTTTATATGGATATTATACCAAACTGTCACTGATTTTATATTACATTTTAAAGTTATTTTAATATATGTGTGAAACATTTATTAAATAGCCGTTCAACCATGCAGAGACAGGTCTCTAAACCAAGTAAACCGGTACCCGACTTGTATCGTCGTGATATTTCGACAGAGAATCTGAAAATAAATTTTGTCTGGCAGCTATTTCTGAAGCTAACTATTAGTTTTGACTTACCTCTTCTGTTGGGGTCTGATTTGGTTTTCTCTTCAATCTGTTCCAGTTCACAATATTGCCGCTATGCACGAGCAATGTACTTGCCTTAGGAATCAGCAAAACTTCGTCAGCCATGTTTGTAACTACGAAAGTTGATAGTACTTACCACACGACAGGTTCTGGATTATTCAGGGGTCGAAAAGAGAATATAGCTAGGGGGAATAACTCTTATATATGTGAACACGTGAGTTGCTCGATTTGCGATCAGATGGACTAATTCAGCTCTCATAATAAACCTATGGAAACACCGTATTAAAAATTAAATAACTTTAATATTTCTGAATGCACATGATCAAGCATATATTTCTCAGACGCAAGCATGTGTGTGGAGAAAACCATGTGTCCCACGGCATTATTTGGATCTACATACATGTGTTTGAAACATGTTTTAAATTCTGCACCTAAAGAATTGGGTTCTAATTTCAGTCAGGAGTGTTCCAAAGTCAAGTCTGTAAATGAACTGAAAATCCATCAATTAAACACTGTCTAAAAAAAATGTCTCAGTTATAAATAGGTCAAGCTCTCTAAAAATTCTTTTACGAAAATGTTACTATTCGTTATCAACCAATCACTGCCAGAGACTAGTTCCCATTCTTCAATACAATAATCACTCGTGAGTCCAGAACTGTCTGGTACACTATAGGTATAAAGGTACCAATTGCGCAAGCCCAGGGTGGTGGAGCTTAAGGTATAGGGAACATTTATTGTATTCAAAAATAAACAAAAAAACTAGCATTCACAACTTCAAGGTCAATCCTAATGATCATACCTTGAATGTATGTGGAGAGTTCCCATTTGGATCACTTTGACTGTTTATGAAACAAGGATTGACTGAGAAGTTATGACTGTTCGAACTATTTTTTTCATTCATAACATCTCAGTCAATCCTACAGTCAAATTGCAAATGCAGAAATAGCCAATGTGGTCGTGATAGATTGGAGCTTCTTTCGGAGAAATTTCCGGTGAACAAAATGTATTATTTTTCTGTAAATTACTGCCCTGACATGCATCAAAGGCATAATTTTTGTCCTGCAGAAATAGCCAAGGTAGTTCCAAATGCAAAACTAGATGTGATTGGTGCATTATGTAAGAGTTGTAGTTTCTGTCAGGCTTACAAAAAGTTGAGTCTTTTGGCAACATGCGAGATTATGTTAATTCATATCTCGATCATATTTTGTATTTTTTATGATTTTTTATAAATGTGATACACATTATTGAAAATGCCTCTGTTCTGACTGGACAACTCTTACCCCTGTTTAGTTCCAGCAGAGTTATCTCTCTTAAATGCAATGGAGTACCTGTTACTGTCCTTGTCAAATTGACAGTCTAACATTGCTCTCTTTGACAGTGTGACATGCATGCTTAAGTAGGATAGAAATTATATTTATTTCACGAAACATTAGCATTGAGGTCTACGGAAATACAATTGGTACAGTGATATGTTACAGGAGATGGCACTTAAGTTGCTTGATCAACAGAGGATGTGCAGCAATTCCAAGATTTATGCTCCTTGTGCTTCTGTACTGCCTCTGCAATTCTCCTGAATTCATAGTTTGCAACTCCATGGATAAGACTGTGCCAGGTGGAACAATTCTGTAGATCTTCCAAATATATGTGTATATATATATATATATATATATATATATATATATATATATATATATATATATATATATATATATATATATATATAAAGAGAGAGAGAGAGTGTCAAGAATGTATTATCTCACTTTTTGTGAGAGATTTTAATATAAATATATTTAATGACCATAAATAATAATATATATTAATCCACAGCTGCCTATATTTCCCTTTGAAAGTTTTAGTACAATGATTTGATAATTTTACTGATAACTGTACTGTTGTTTTGATAATACAACTGTAGTAGTTTTTTTTATAATTGTACTATTTTATTTTTTATGCTAGGCTAGCACAGCAGTCAATATTGAGTGCCCCAAACAGAGAGAGAGTGTATGTATGTACATGTATGTATAGGGTTTAACAGCACATCAGCACATTCCTCAATATTGTACATCCACAAACTCACAGAGACTGAGTAATAAAAGCACATCAGCACATTCCTCAATATTGTACATCCACATACTCACAAAGACTGAGTAATAAAAGCACACCAGCACATTTCTCAATATTGTACATCCATGAACTCGGAGACCGAGTAATAAAAGCACAACAGTACCTTCCTCAATGTTGTATATCCACGAACTGACAGAGACTGAGTAATAAAAGCACATCAGCACATTCCTCAATATTCTACATCCACTAACTCACAGACTGAGTAATAAAAGCACATCAGCACATTCCTCAATATTGTACATCCACAAACTCACAGAGACTGAGTAATAACAGCACATCAGCACATTCCTCAATATTGTACATCCATGAACTCACAGAGACTGGGTAATAACGGCACATCAGCACATTCCTCAATATTGTATATCCACGAACTCACAGAGACTGGGTAATAACGGCACATCAGCACATTCCTCAATATTGTATATCCACGAACTCACAGAGACTGAGTAATAAAAGCACATCAGCACATTCCTCCATATTGTACATCCACGAACTCACAGAGACTGAGTAATAAAAGCACATCAGCACATTCCTCCATATTGTACGTCCACGAACTCACAGAGACTGAGTAATAAAAGCACATCAGCACATTCCTCCATATTGTACATCCACGAACTCACAGAGACTGAGTAATAAAAGCACATCAGCACATTCCTCAATATTCTACATCCATGAACTCAGAGACTGAGTAATAAAAGCACATCAGCACATTCCTCAATATTCTACATCCACTAACTCACAGACTGAGTAATAAAAGCACATCAGCACATTCCTCAATATTGTACATCCATGAACTCGCAGAGACTGGGTAATAACAGCACATCAGCACATTCCTCAATGTTGTATATCCACGAACTCACAGAGACTGAGTAATAAAAGCACATCAGCACATTCCTCCATATTGTACATCCACGAACTCACAGAGACTGAGTAATAAAAGCACACCAGCACATTCCTCAATATTGTACATCCACAAACTCACAGATACTGAGTAATAAAAGCACATCAGCACATTCCTCAATATTGTACTCCATGAGCTTGCAGATACTGAGTAATAAAAGCACATCAGCACATTCCTCAATATTGTACATCCACAAAATCACAGAGACTGAGCAATAATGGCACATCAGCACATTCCTCAGTATTCTACATCACCAAACTGAGAGAGAGAGAGAGAGAGAGAGTAATAACAGTGTGGCAACATACATTAATGTTCTTCTACACATTTTATTCAACCTAATAAATCATAGTTTTAACACAAAGGAGTGGTCAAAATGAAGCTGAATACAATAATTTCATTCCTGAATGTTAAATGGAAATGAAAAATTACAATTTTACTTTAAAATATTTTTTTTAAAAATAAAGTTTATATTGCAAAGAGCAGTTTACATATTCAAAAGTCACTTAGTTGTATGTTTAATGAAACATTATGAGCATCAACTATTTTCTGTATCTGTGCATTTTTTTGTCCATCCAACTTTGAATCGCCAGGTAGGTCCGGCAAGTGATTTCCATGCACTCCACAAGATTGATGCATCTCGATCAAATGTATCCATCACCAATTTCTTTTTTAACATGGCCTAAAGAACATAAACCTGCCAAAATCATTTTAAATTAATGAAATCTCTAGAGCATCAGCTTTTTCTTCTCTTTGTCCTTTTTTCTCTCCACCATTCCACAAGATTGATGAATCTCAATTAATTATATCATTTACTGTTTACATTTCCATGTCAACAGCAGAACGTGGATCTGTGTACACTGAAGGGGGGGGGGGCAGTAAAATGACTTCCACAACCTTTTTGATTTTTCTTTGTCATGTATAGTCACTTCGTCTTGTGACTGCATCAACCAATACATTTGCAGAAATGATGTCTATGCTAATGAGGGCATACATCTAACTTGGAATGGTCCATTACTTTTAATGGGGAAGTAAAGACTGGTATACAATTCAGAATGTTATCATTCATCTGGTATCATAAAAATGGCATTTTTAACATTTGTTTAATAATTGTGCTTTGGATTAAATCAGATATATCCATATTTATTCTAGCTGTATGGAGAAATAATTTAACAGTTCTTTAAATGTACCATCATATTAGACTTGCCCCTTTGGGGCTCATCTTAATATTATAATACATTTAAAAAATGATACAAATATTACCTCATACAGGTAGAAAAGTATGGATATATCTATTATAATAATACCATTTAAGTAATGGAGTTATTTGTAACTGTTGTCTTGTTTATAAGGTCCTTACCAAACCTGGACACTTTCAGCAAAGTATTACAAGGCAAAATCAACACTAAAAATTTAAAATATATATACTGACAGAAAACCTGTTTTGTGTTACTTCTATTTCTGTATGTTTTATACCGTATATATTCGCATATAATCTGATACCAACTGCAAACTGCATAGACCCAGATATGCCATCGCATAATACGTCGGCAGATCTGGGTCTATTCAGTTTTAAAGGACTAATCAGTAGAACAAACAATATAGGCCCTGATCTGTCGGCACATTATGCGATGGCAGATCAGGGTCTATGTTGTTTTGCATTTGGACCCAGATTATACGAGAGTATTTATGGTAATATTTTCTTGAGAGTCAATGAATTTACTTCAACTTTCAAATGCATATTAAAAACAAATCTGTCAGCATACTACCAATATGCCTGTGATGACATCATGTATGAAGGGTCTGTATAATCCTGTATATAGTATCTATTTTTGCAAATGTCAATACTGGTTTAACTTTGAAAGTAACAAGGGCCATAGCAGCAGTGGCATTAAAAAGATTATTAGGATTTTTATGTTCAGCAATTTTTAAGTCATAAAACATATATCATAGTACTGTCCACAAAGAAGTATGTACCATATATACTCGCGTATAATCCAATACCAATACCAACTGCAAACTGCATAGACCCAGATCTGCCATCGAATAATGCACTGGCAGATCTGGGTCTATGCTGTTAGTAAGGACTAATCAGTAGAACAAACAACATAGATCCTGATCTTCCAGCGCATTATGCGATGGCAGATCAGGGTCTATGTTGTTTGCATTTGGACCCGGATTATACACGAGTATATATGGTACATGTATTGGGTTTAATGGCAGGTCAGCACAATTTTGCATATATAGTGAAGGGTAAGTTTAGGCATCCCCTAAAAGGCATACAAAACAAATATTAGGGAAAACCAAAGTAAAATTCTTAAATTAAAAAGTCAATTTAAAAAAAATATAAACTGCACTGTTTGCAGACATATCCTAGTCGACGTAAATGGCCAAATGGCCGCACACGTCGTTAATCAAACGAACGAACGAACGAACGAACAACATATCCTAGGACAAAAAGGTTGCCTCCATTAGTAATTTCTTATGACATGAAGAAGGTTCATCAGGTCTATTCTACATCCCAGAGCCAGCAGGGGGGTGTCGACAAACACAACAGATTATTCTGTGGAAACACTGTATTGACTACAGAATGATTTGAAAATTATGTTAAATTAAGGTGTATATCTTTAAAGTTCCTAATGTAAAATGGAACTTGTATTAAATAAACTGTAAACAAAATAAAAGGGATACAAATCCAAAGGACAGAAGTATAGTTTTAAAAAAAATCAAAGACAATCTTTAAATTGAATTGGAAAACTATCAGCGTTGGTACCATATACACAAATAATCATTGATAGTTAAAACTTCTACAAAATGGACACTTGGCAATGCCACATGACCTTGCAGTCACTGAATCAGTAACTTGACAGTTCCAGAATATACAGCACAAACTTATCTGTATTTTCACAAAAAAGCACCTGGTCAAATGGCTGCCTATTTTTATTTTAAATTGTAACAACTGAACATGTGATAATATTATCTACAAAGTTTCAACTCAATCTATCCAAAGCTATGAACAGTAACTCTCATGAAAGATTTAATGATAAATGAATGAATAAATAAACCAATGAACATACAAGACAAAGACTGCATAACTCCAGCTGCGTTCAGAACAGAAACTTATCAAAGTACTGAGAATACTGATGGCTCAGAGGGTTGAAGTGATACTAATTTACAGAAGATCTGATGGAAGAACATAATCCATGAGATATTGCTATTCACTGTCCCTTTTACTATAGTACACACATTGCTCTAATTGTAATATTTTGTGTAAATTTTCATTTCTTTATATATCACTTGAGAATATTTATTAATATTTGAACATTATTTGAGAAATTATTGCGACTTCTTTTAAACTTTTAAAAGCATTTTCAACTATTGCTCAAAGTGCTACCATCAGTGAAATATTATCCAAGGGAGCTAACTACTATCAATTCTAATCATTCACCTAAATTTGAGTTGCTTCCCTTGACATATTTATATATGTGTGTATATATCAATATATATATATATATATATATATATATATATATATATATATATATATATATATATATACTTTGTTAGTAATTTTAGTAAGACCATAAAGCTTGTTAATTTTGTCAGTAATACGAGCCCTAATTTGTAATACAGAATGGACACTATGCCAGTGCTATTTCAAGTCAAAAATCACGATTCTACTTTTCAGCTTGTATTAAAATTAAGACCATTTCTTTGATTAGTACCTCAAATATAAACAGAAAACTGTTTTATTTTACAATTATCTTTTAAAGTGGTTGAAATTAATATTTTTAAGGGTACCAATATACCATTTCATGGAAATTTAAAGACCTATGGAAGAACAATATTTCTATGAAAACAAAAAGACATCTTCCTCAATCCATGAATTTAAGTTCCAACAACATGTCATTTTCCCACAAAACCACAAAAATTGATCCCCATGAAAATAAATGAAATCATGGTAGTATTCTGTTTCATTTTTATTTGTTTAATTGTTGGTGAAAAAAATCAATGTATTTAACGCCATTTACCCGAGATCACATACAGATATTATATACACTATACAGTCCCTGCATTTACCAACATATTCTTTATTTTATATAGACAGAATTGTGCTGACATGCAGTTAAATCCTATACATACATAGTTACCTAATTAACTGTCATGTATATTGCAACAATTAGAGGCATGCTATGCCACATTGAAAAAAGTGTCATGTGGAAGTCAGCAGAATGTGATACCATCTCAGCTTAATGCAATATATAGCTGTTACTATTTTTGTTGAATGCACAAATTACAAATTGATATTTACTATGTGTTATTCATTATGTGCTGCAGTGTACAGTATCTCATTTTAATTACAGCATCCTTTCTGAAATATTGTAAAAATTTGGCATACTGTGTAATGTAATAAGTCTGGCAAAGTGGGTAATGTAAAAGTTTGGCATACTTGGTAATGTAACAAGTTTTGCATACTGGGTATTGTAAAAAATTTGGCACTCTGGGTAATTAAAAAGTTTGGCATACTGGGTAATGTAAAAAGTTTGGCATACTGGGTAATGTAATAAGTGTGGCATACTAGGTAATGTGAAATGTTTGGCATACTGAGTAACGTAAAAAGTTTGCCATACTGGGTAATGTAAAAGTTTGGCATACTTGGTAATGTAACAAGTTTTGCATACTGGGTAATACAATAAGTTTGGCATACTGGGTAATGTAAAAAATGTGGCATACTGGGTAATGTAAAAAGTTTGGCATACTTGGAAATGTGAAAAATTTGGCATACTGGGTAACATAAAAGTTTGGCATACTGGGTAATGTAAAAAGTTTGGCATACTGGGTAATGTAATAAGTTTGGCATACTGGGTAATGTGAAACATTTGGCATACTGGGTAACATAATAAGTTTGGCATACTGGGTAATGTAAAACATTTGGCATATTGGGTAATGTGAACAGTTTGGCATACTGGGTAATGCAAAAGTTTGGCATACTGGGTAATGTAAAAAGTCTGGCATACTGGGTAATGCAACAAGTTTGGCATACTGGGTAATGTAAAAACATTTGCACTTTTCTTCCTAATTTGTCACGTTACATTAAAGGAAATATAATTTTTAGAATTTAAGATCAGTGATCCCCTTTAGACTTCTTATAAGGTCATTACTTCTGCACTGAAAAGCTGGTTTTATAAAAGTTTAGATGGTCTTTCTTGAGGGGGACAAAATGGTACAAATACACTATTGTGGTGTTAGGCAAGGTGTCCTCTGATCAGTTGGTGGTGGCCTCTTGTGAGTGGCCTCTCAAGATGGGGACCACTGTATTTACACAACAAACTCATGTTACAGTAAAAACAAAAGTGATTTTTTTATTTTAAATTTTATACATTAACAATATGCTTGCACTAACAATTTCACACTATCTGCCCCACTCCAATGAAAGTTTACAATTGTACACATCCTGTTCAGTCTCTACTTTCTTACATCAAACGATAACCTAATATTAATTTCAAAGCTCAGCTTCCATGAATAATTATTACAAGCATCTTCTCATTGCATAAGTATCTGAAGGAAGAAATGCATAATTTCATACTCAAATGTCAAATCTGAAATCAGTAAAATCCGTCAAGAATCAAAACTTACCGATGAAGATTGTTAGTGTTCTACTGCTACACATGAACATAATTATTGAACATGCCTATGAAACTGAAGTTAACTCTATTTACCCTCGTATAATGCATGCCTGACTGTATTGACCCTTATATAATGCATGCCTGACTGTATTTACCCTCATATAATGCATGCCTGACTGTATTTACCCTAATATAATGCATGCCTGACTGTATTTACCCTTGTATAATACATGCCTGACTGTATTTACTCTCGTATAATGCATGCCTGTCTGTATTTACCCTCGTATAATCCATGCCTGACTGTATTTACCCTCACATAATGAATGCCTGTCAATATTTACCATCATATAATGCATGCCCGACTGTATTTACCCTCGTATAATGCATGCTGTATTTACCCTTGTATAATGAATGCCTGACTGCATTTACCCTCGTATAATGTATGCCCGACTGTATTTACCCTCGTATAATGCATGCCTGTCCGTATTTACCATCGTATAATGCATGCCTGACTATATTTACCCTCGTATAATTCATGCCTGTCCGTATTTGCCCTCGTATAATGCATGCCTGTCCGTATTTACCCTCGTATAATGCATGCCTGACTGTATTTACCGTCGTATAATGCATGCCTGTCCGTATTTACCCTTGTATAATGCATGCCTGACTGTATTTACTCTCGTATAATACATGCCTGTCCGTATTTACCCTCGTATAATACATGCCTGTCCGTATTTACCCTCATATAATACATGCCTATCTGTCTTTACCCTCATATAATGCATGCCTGTCCGTATTTACCCTCGTATAGTATATGCATGTCTGTATTTACCCTCATATAATTCATGACTGACTGTATTTACCCTCGTATAATGCATGCCTGTCCGTATTTACCCTCATATAATACATGCCTGTCCGTATTTACCCTCATATAATGCATGCCTGACTGTGGACAGCACAAGACCATGATCTACAGTGAGTTTTGGCCATCTGATAAAATGAATCTGTTCTGAACCAGATTTCACAACCTGTTATGTTCCTGTTTATGCACTAAGACAGCTATGGTCGAACCAAACTGACAATAATAAATGTTCACAAAATTTCTCCCTATTTAAAACTTTCTATGCTTTAATACTAGAAAGAAAGAATATGTTTTATAAACTTGATTCATTTCCTTTTTGTTTAATGGTTCAATTTCTCTCAGGTACGTTGCAAGTGCTTGTGTCCATGGATGGTCGGCTATCCATCATCTTGACACATTTTGATAACTGAGGGTCAGACAACCATGAACAAATCACCAAGATGGCAGAG
This sequence comes from Margaritifera margaritifera, assembly GCA_029931535.1. NCBI lineage: Eukaryota > Metazoa > Mollusca > Bivalvia > Unionida > Margaritiferidae > Margaritifera > Margaritifera margaritifera. Next base: position 2,862,946 of record JAQPZY010001456.1, read on the forward strand.
CAGTGATCAAAGTGAACACCATAAGGCTGCAGCCCTGACACTCACATAATGCATCATAGCCAAACTGGTTGTTCTGCATACAACTTCATACCCCAATCTGCTCATGCAATATGTGATGGCCGATTTGGGTTGTATTAAGTTTGGATTAATGCAGAAGGCTACCACACATACTCACTTATAAGTCGAGTCCAACTGCAAGCAACATAGATCCTGATCTGCCATCTCATTATGCACTGGCAGATCAGGGTCTGTGTTGTTTGTTCTGCTGATTACTCCTAACAAACTGAGAAGACCCAGATCTGCCAGCACATTATACAACAGCAGATCTGGGTCTATGCAGTTTGCAGTTGGACTTGAGTTATAAGTGAGTACATATGGTATTTATAGACTGAACTGCCTGTTCTCTCATGGGAATTTTCAACATGGTGTTCCAATACTCGCATCAAGTTGGCACACCATTGAATTGTATGTATTTTTAATCTGTACTCTTCAAAGACCAACAATAAAACAGTGCTTGCCTTTAGAAAATGTACATTTCATCCATACTGTTGAGTGAATAGGTCAAATTATGGTTCAGGTGCATGACATTTAAGTAAATAATTTGCACATCTAGGTTCTCCAAGTCTGTGTTTATATGTCTAAGTTTGCAAGCTCTTCTGTGAGTGAAACAAAGTTTGCATGTTGCTCGTGGAGAACTACCTGATATACTCGATTATAAGTCAACTCATTCATAAGTGTACCCCCCCCCCTTTTTAGGCTGCAAGAAGTGAATTTCTCTTTGACCCTCCTATAAGTCAGGGTGTATTTTGCAAGTCAAATCCGTCTGAAGGGGTGACTTCTTAGTGAGTCAGAAATGCACTTTGGAAATATAAACAAGCCAAACTGGATAGATAGATAAGAAAAATAAAGACACAACCAGTGTCAAATACAATTATATTATTGAGTGAAATATGTCACAAATAAATTGACAACTTACAATTTGTCCATCTTTGTGTAATAAGGTCCATTGAAATCAATAATGCTCGACATTTGAAATCCATTTATATGATAAATCCATGAATTTAATTACAGGTCACAAACCGGTATAAAACCAGAAGTTCAGAATGATCCGATTCACAATATCCCGTACTATGTTAATTCCACATGTCGTGCAAATAAACAATGAAAGTTAAGTCCACTTTTTTGTGATTCACAGTATCCTATAAATGTCACTATCTAATGTCGTCTGGTACAAAGTCCAAGAATTAATCCTCATTGTCTGATAAAGTTCTGAAATCCTACATCGTCGTCTAGTCATTGTAAATCGTCATCATCTAGTCATCGTAAATCTCATCTGACTCAGATTCCTCTCGGCTTTACTGTCATATGCGAGTGCTTATGCAGAGAATGAGCTTGGGCGCTGTAAGTAACACTTTGATCACAAAGTCAGAAATCTATTAAAGGATGTAACTGAACACATGTCAATTGTGCGGCAAGATCACAAGGAGTTCAAATAACCAATCTCTGTTACTTGGCACTGAACAAGTATCAAACTCGCGGCTTGATCAAAGGGTTGTCACGTGGGAAAACAAAGAGTGTTACAAGCAAAGGGATTAAGGTCAAAGTATATGCACAGGAACTTGTAGAACTCTACTTGGCACTGAACAAGTATTAGATTTGCGGCTTGATCAAAAGGATTGTCAACTTGAAAACAAAGTGAGTGCCTTTACAAGCCAAAGGCTTATCGGCCCATATGCACTGGCAGATAACTTGGGAAATATCACTTGGGAATTAAATCTGACTTGTGGAAAAGGTAAATACAAATTAAACCAAAACTTTTATTGCATTAAGCACAGTCTTTATACAGCAAAACACAAATATTAATACAAATACATGTGTTCAGACTGGCACGAAAATGGAAGCAATATACTTACTAGTAAACACCCACGGTAAACATTGACAGACACTTCATTTTGCGGTAGGTAGTATTTAATTTACCGGTAATATTTTCAAATTATTAAAATCCAAATAACTGTAGATACATGTATTGTGTAATGAATACCGTCATGAAATGGATAAAAACAGTGCATACAATATATGCATTACTGCATAGGAATAGTGGCATGAAAATGTAAAAATACATGAATTGACAGTCTTTTTATGTACTGCAAACATCTAGAGTTTCCAACATTACCCCAAGATTTATAATTTGTTTTAATGTCATGCTTATAAGACGACCCCTACTCTGCATGAATCAAATTTTAAGTAAAAAAACATTGACTTATAAGCGAGTATATACGGTACCTCTCTTGACTGTAGCTTTTGCCACCTAGTACCATTTGCTAGTAGCCCTTTCAGTAGAATTGTAGAATTGTTAGCAAATGCCTAGCCTAATGCCACATAACACTAGCATTATTGAACACAGCCCTGGTTCTATCCCGTTTACAATCAAGCGTGGTGTTTATACTCTGGTAAATAGTGTATACTGAGATTCGGGTTCAAAGAATATCAGCAGTTTTCCTTTATAAGTAATAATAATAATAATAATACTTTATTTATAGAGGGTGGCTCATTTAGTCAATGACTATTCTCCCTTGAGGCCCTCTTAAGAAAAGTATACCAATCTGAATCATACGAAAGATAATAGCAATTACTATTTATTTTAACATGTCTTCAGCATTATAGATACTTAATTCTATTATAATCTATTAGTAACAGGTACATAGTCATGATATCTCTTCTTAAATACTGTAATATTTTCTGCAGATTTTACATGCAGTGGAAGCTTGTTCCACAGAACTGCACCAATACTTCTTGAAATTACATAAATAATGCTTTTATTGCACATAAAACAACAGTTAACGCATTAATTACATACCTATTTTATTTTGAATGTTATTTTCATACAAATTATTTACATCCTTGCACAGAGAATAAAACATACAACTGATGAAAATAAAATATTGAATGAAAATTCATAATATTTCAAAAGACAATTCAGTATGTCAAGGATCTTTCCTATGAAATTTATGAAATGAGCAGAATAACTTCTGTGTTTAACAAGATTTTTCAGAATTTGATTTTGGAAGTATTCATGCGATAACAAAATACAAAACAAATGCCCAAGATTTATATTATCCTAAATAAAAATTAACAAAAACAATCTTTAAGAATTAAAAACTGCCACTTGCATAATAAATTCCAATAAAATCAATTGTTCCTTGATTTATTACATACACATATCACTATTTCCTATACAATTGCATTATACAACAACCTGCAATAACTACCTTATATTGGTCATTCAAAGCACTAATTGCATTTAATACTGTATCAGCTGGATCTAATTCAGTTTGTTACTACGACTTAAACACATACCCTTAAAGTAGATAAAGCTCATAATGACATTTCATGTATTTATGCTACTTCTTGAAACTATAAATCTACAATATAGTTGTCCTTCACTATAAACTCCCTCAGTATACCACTGCCTCATAAAAATGATATATTATAATTTATCAGAAATTTTTTATATTTTCATCATTGGGCACCTTTATGCTTGGTACAACTTATATATATATATATATATATATAGTATATATATATATATATATATATATATATATTATATATATATATATATATATATATATATATATAATGACATAATATCATTACATATAACTGAATGTGTCAGTTTGTCCACAATGATTTTAAATTGCCTGAGGGAATATTTTCTCAAGTCATGGCTCAATTATATACATAATGTCTTACACACACACAAAAACATACACACAATCATGTTCCAAATAATAGTAAACACAAGTTATTTATCTGGAACATGAATCTCACATACATGTATTTGAAAGCTCTCAACTGAAAATAAAATAAAAGTCACAATTCATCTTATAACAATAAATATCACACACTATATTAATTCTCAGACATAAGTTATTTCCCAAAATATCTTACTTAAATCTCATTCATTTTACTTTACTCTAGACATGGTTCTGTCATATGCCCAAAGTAGATTCTGACACACACACACACACACACACACACACACACACACACACACACACACACACACACACACACACACACACACACACACACACTCTCTCTCTCTATAAACTCATTAACACAGAGCCAAGTAAAACATTGACTACAAACTGGAACTTGTCGTTTGTCATGCTCTCTCTCTCTCTCTCTCTCTCTCTCTCTCACTACTTTGCTACCATTTCATGCATTTAAAGCAAAGACCTTCAATCCATGTGCAGATCAATGGTGAATAATAAATTGCAACTTCAAACATTTGATATGGCAAAGTGTCACTATCTTGTTGGTTATTTTTCTAAATTCAATGAACCTAACAAAAAATGGAAAACCTTTTTGTGAAAATTTAATGGTACAATTTATTTTTTTACAAACATTCGTTACCACATTAATTTAGGAAATGCCTGTAGGCAGAGACAGATTGGGCTTGGTTTTTCTTTCATTTTTTAAAATTAACATCAGTTTGTTGTTGTTTTGTGGATTTTAACAGCACTTTTAACACATTATTGGCTATATCATGCAGAGGAAATAGGAGCTAAGTGTCTTTCCCAAAGACACACCGAGGCAGCTGACCTGGGCTGGTCTGTGCATGATGTCAACTCAAGACCATTGGATTACGAGTACGATGCTCTCCCAACTGACCCACCATGGCTCCCAATTAACATCAGCAATTTTGGGGAAGCACGAATCTTTTAAAAAAACTGACATGTACTTTTATCTCATATACCAGAGATGGGCTGCACTATGAAATGTTCTGCTCCAGATCTGACTCCTATTCAACTTTAGTCATTACCCATCATTAATTTGCATTTTCTTTCATAATTCCCCTACTTTTTCTGAGATGTTTCTTTTCAAACTAATAACAATTCTAATTTACTGCTGAATAATGAATTTTGGCAATTTTTTTTTTGCAACATCATTTATTCAACCTCAAAATATGTTACAATAGTAGATGTCAGCAACATCATGGAAAAAATCTGCACATGCCTGTAGTTTTTCAATTGCCAAATAATGTTTAGTTGAGATAAATTGCAATCTGAGAATTTTACTGCCATTGGTAATTTCAGCAATTACTAACACCAACACAGAATGCATGGATCTCTGACCATATTAAACCCTAAAACAGTTTTGGAATGCAATTTTTTATTTCACAATGGGAGTTACAACATGAGCATGTAACATATTTTGCTTTACAAGCTTTGCTGTATGTAACAATGACATACTCATATCTGGCACTAAAAAACACACACATACACACACAAAAACAGATATATATTGAGTGATTTTTATCAGCAATAATTTCTGTTAAAGTCTATCTCATGTAAAGCTGATATTTTACTTCAGTAATCGATTAAATAATTCAGTCAAGCTGTCACATGACTGCATAAATCTGTCTTTCACATGTGATTCTTTAAAATCTCTGCTTGTCACAAATATAGTCTTTTCATTGTTTTGTTTTATGATACCCCAAATGTATGACACATAGTTGACAATTCAGTAAGTCAGCCTTTCCTGCATGAATTTTACCTATCGCTGCCTCATGTTTGTATCGGAGCCTATCATATACTTTTCTCACATATGTGACAGAAAAATCTCCCAAATATGCGATCCTTACTTTTCTTGTCTCAGGGTGGTTACTTTTCTTGTCTCAATGTGGTTGCCACCAGTTGGTTGTTTCAGGTCAGTTATCCTGGGCCATCACATAATGCAGTAATTATGTTAGAAGAGTATCAGACTCGTAATCCAAAGGTCACAGGTTTGATACCCACCGAGGCCAGTGTGTCCTCAGAAAAGGAACTTAGCTTCCTTTTCCTCAGCATGATATTGCCAACTACGTGCTCAAAGTGCCCATAAACCAACCAACCAACCAACAAGCAACCAACCACCACAGGACAGTTTGGTGATATCATAATATAGCACGATGCGCTTTAACGACATGAAAATGTCAAACATCATTTAGGTGTTTGCAAGTAAAGCAAGTCATTGATGTGATGAAGTAAAGTCAAATAATTATTTCTCCATCTTCTGAGAAAAACAAATAGGTGAGAAAATTAATCTAAGGGTTGGCATCAAGGCAATGAAATCATGATCTCAGAATTACCATACATTAGCTTTACAGAAGATAATGTAACCCCTCAGCTGGGAGTTCTTTGTCTGAATGCCAGTCCCAACACTGATGCTGTTAATCTCAGCTCCTCGTACCTGCAGTCTCATAGCAAGTAATTGTAAGAAGAGTAAATAAGCGAGTCAAATGTAACAGTGTCACATTTGGTGTCTGAGCATCTCACATGATTAAGGAAGCATTCCATACATAATGTCCAATAACTATCCCTGCTTGTCACGTGTACTTAATATCAAAGTGAATCAGCTGGTCATGTGATTTTTGTCTTGACAGATTAAGAGATGTTTTCAATTTGTCTCTAACTGTTATATGTGATGTTCACCTCAGTCTTTCACATGTGACTTCAATTTTTTATCAGTCTGTCATATGATTTTGTCTCTGTCTGTCACATGTAACTTTATTTTTATCTCAATTTTCTAAGTGATTTTGTCTCAACCTATCACATGTCACTATAGTTTTGCCTAAGACTGCCTCTTTATTTTCATTTCAGTCTGTCACATGTGCAACTACAATGATTCATAGCCTGCTTCTGCTGCAGTTTTGGGGGATGCCATATCCTCTGCCAAAAATTTCTCAAATTCATCCATGTTTTCCCCTTCTTCTTCTGACACAACTTTATTTTTCTTCTTTTTCTTCTCCTTCTTACTGGTGTCTTTTTCTTTCTCTCCACTCTTCTCTTTCCCTTTACCCTGATCACCTCTGTTCTTCTCTTTCTTCCTGTGTTTCTTCTCCAACTGGTCTCCTTCCTACAGACAGACAAGAAAGGTTCCGAAATTAATACTATTTCTTCCTTTAAAAAAATAACAAGCAAATTCATGGAATCTGCATCCCCTGCTTTTCATTGGAAGTAGGGGAATGTAGAAGAAAGAACTAGGTGACAATGGTGATGTAGTAAACAAGGTACATTTACAAAGGAAGATACTACTGATAACATAGAACACTGACAATTTAACCCAGGTTAGGTCTCATCGATCTCATCTATATAAAACTGCAAAGAAAATATGGGTACAACATACAGCTGCCATAACTCCACTAAATGATGATAAAGAAAGCTGACAATCCAATTCCACTAAAGTTACATCAATATAGAGCTGCATAAACAATTTTCTTTAAATCCAATAATAATTATTGGAAGTACTGTGTTGAAACAAAAATGAGTGGTCAAGGTGTCATCAGCATAAAGTTACAACCAAATTTGGTTGAAATCCAATAAGAATCAACTGAGTTATTGCGCTGAAAGGAAAGTGGGTGATTATGAAAATCAGGGGCCATAACCCTGCTAAACATGATGCTGAATGTATACCTAAGCAACAATGAAAATCAAACTTTGCTGAGGTCTTATTAATATCAAGGTGCCACCTAAATTTGTTTGAAATCAAATAAGGGAGTCATTGTGCAGAAATGAAAGTGGGTGGGTCTGACAAATAATGACCCGTAACTTTGCTACATGACACAGAATGCGGACAACTGAGCTCAGCAAAGCTCTTATCTATATCAAGCTGCATGCCAAATTTTGTTGAAATTCAATTAAAATTAACAGTTACTGTGTTGAATTGAAAGTGATTTGTCCAGCAACCTAGGGCTATAACTCCATTAAATAAAGATGTAGAGTGTTGATAATCCCCCCCCCCACACCTGGCTAATTGTAAGACTCCTACTGTCTAGAGATTGTATATTCCCCCTCCCCCCAGCTAATCTTAAGACTCCTACTGTCTAGAGATGACATATTACCCCTAGTTCCTGGCTAATTGTAAGACTCCTACTGTCTAGAGATGACATATTACCCCTAGTTCCTGGCTAATTGTAAGACTCCTACTGTCTAGAGATGACATATTACCCCTAGTTCCTGGCTAATCTTATGACTCCGACCCTCTAGAGATGATATATTCCACCTCCCCCACCCCACCCCTGGCTAATTGTAAGACTCCTACTGTCTAGAGATGACATATTACCCCTAGTTCCTGACTAATCTTAAGACTCATACTGTCTAGAGATGACATACTCCTACCAGTCCCTCACTAATCTTAAGACTCCTGCTGTCTAGAGATGACATATTACCCCTAGTTCCTGACTAATCTTAAGACTCATACTGTCTAGAGATGACATATTACCCCTAGTTCCTGGCTAATTGTAAGACTCCTACTGTCTAGAGATGACATATTACCCCTAGTTCCTGGCTAATCATAAGACTCCTACTGTCTAGAGATGACATACTCCTACCAGTCCCTCACTAATCTTAAGACTCCTGCTGTCTAGAGATGACATACTCCTACCAGTCCCTCACTAATCTTTAGACTCCTACTGTCTAGAGATGACATATTCCTACCAGTCCCTCACTAATCTTAAGACTCCTACTGTCTAGAGATGACATACTCCTACCAGTCCCTCACTAATCTTAAGACTCCTACTGTCTAGAGATGACATACTCCTACCAGTCCCTCACTAATCTTAAGACTCCTGCTGTCTAGAGATGACATACTCCTACCAGACCCTGACTAATCTTAAGACTCCTGCTGTCTAGAGATGCCATACTCCTACCAGTCCCTCACTAATCTTAAGACTCCTACTGTCTAGAGATGCCATACTCCTACCAGTCCCTCACTAATCTTAAGACTCCTACTGTCTAGAGATGCCATATTCCTACCAGTCCCTCACTAATCTTAAGACTCCTACTGTCTAGAGATGCCATACTCCTACCAGTCCCTCACTAATCTTAAGACTCCTACTGTCTAGAGATGCCATATTCCTACCAGTCCCTCACTAATCTTAAGACTCCTACTGTCTAGAGATGACATATCCACCCAGTCCCTGGCTAATCTTAAGACTCCTACTGTCTAGAGATGCCATACTCCTACCAGTCCCTCACTAATCTTAAGACTCCTGCTGTCTAGAGATGCCATATTCCTACCAGTCCCTCACTAATCTTAAGACTCCTACTGTCTAGAGATGCCATACTCCTACCAGTCCCTCACTAATCTTAAGACTCCTACTGTCTAGAGATGCCATATTCCTACCAGTCCCTCACTAATCTTAAGACTCCTACTGTCTAGAGATGACATATCCACCCAGTCCCTCACTAATCTTAAGACTCCTACTGTCTAGAGATGCCATACTCCTACCAGTCCCTCACTAATCTTAAGACTCCTGCTGTCTAGAGATGCCATACTCCTACCAGTCCCTCACTAATCTTAAGACTCCTACTGTCTAGAGATGCCATACTCCTACCAGTCCCTCACTAATCTTAAGACTCCTACTGTCTAGAGATGCCATATTCCTACCAGTCCCTCACTAATCTTAAGACTCCTACTGTCTAGAGATGACATATCCACCCACCCCCTGGCTAATCTTAAGACTCCTACTGTCTAGAGATGATATATTCCCCCTCCCCCCCCCCCCGGCTAATCTTAAAACTCCTACTGCCTAGAATTGACATATCCTCCCAGTCTCCAGCTAATCTTAAGACTCCTACTGTCTAGGGATGATATATTCCCCCTCTTCCCTGGCTAATCTTAAGACTCCTACTGTCTAGAGATGTCATATTCTGCCCCCCACCCCCTAGTCCCAGTCTAATCTTAAGACTCCTACTGTCTAGAGATGCCATATTCTGCCCCCCACCCCCTAGTCCCAGTCTAATCTTAAGACTCCTACTGTCTAGAGATGCCATATTCCCCCTCCCCCCACCCCCAGTCCCTGGCTAATCTAAAGATTCTTACTGTCATGAGGTCTAGATATGACATATCCCTTCTCCCCCCCCCCTCCCTGGTTAATCTTAAGACTCCTACTGTCTAGGGATGACATAGTCCTCCCAGTCTCCAGCTAATCTTAAGACTCCTACTGTATAAAGATGACATATCCCCCCTCCCACCAGTCCCTGGCTAATACAACTCCTACTGAAAGCAGACTATGGTTCAGCACTCTCAATTTTCATTCTACTTATACTAGTACCCTATGGTCTGGTACTCTCAATTTATATACTATTTATGCTACACCTTGTTTCCATGGTAACATATAAAAAACTTAAATGCAGAAAATTCTATCAAAAGGTACCTCTATGCAACTTGCTTATTAACATGTACACCATGTTTGGTTGAAATACCATCAACAGTTTGAGAGTTATGCTACAGAAATTAATATTTTAGATGGGCACAGTGATAGCTAAATCCTCCTCCTCCACCCCTCCTCCATTAGACTCCTGGCAGATAAAAATATAATGTTCTTCAAATTCTGCTTTAATAGCCCTTTTAGTTGCTGATGGTACACATGACATGAGTTTTCAAAGCTTCACTGACTGTGGTTGATCAATAGCAAATGTTTCAATTAAACTTGTTGGATTGTCCTAACAAAGTTTATCATGGTGTAGTCCCATCAATTATCATATACTTGTAAGCAAAACAAGAAGGCCGAGTCATCTATATCTCACCACCACCAAAAGGATATTGACAACCAATGATTTCCCAATAGAAAAAGACACATCTAGATTACTAGTGTAATCTGTCTGTCTGTCTCTCTCTCTCTCTCTCTCTCTATATATATGTATATACCAAATGTCATAGGGCTAAATCGAATGACTTTGGCATTTTGCTCCAAAACAAAAGTCTTAATGGCAGATGGATGGATGAATAGATAAATGGACAAAAATTGAAACTGAAGAATTCTTAACAGCAAAAGGCACATTTATATCATTAGTCTGATATATGTATAGTTTCATTGATATATCTTGAATGATTTTGGAGTTCTGCTCTGAAAACAAATGAGTGAATGATTGATTAGACAAATGAGTAAAAACAAACAAATATTGAAACAAAAGAATTGTGAATAGCAAAAAACACATCTTCACTGTTAATCTAATAAACATACCAAATTTCACAGTAATATAAATATTTTTTTTTATTTTTGAAACAGAAACAAGCATGTGGATAGTGGATGGAAAGACAAATGGACAAAAATATATAAAATATTGAAACTTATGGTTTTAAAAAGCAAAAGGCACATCTAGACAACTAGTCTGATATGTGTATAAATAGCAAAAGGCACATCTAGACAACTAGTCTGATGTGTATAAATAGCAAAAGACACATCTAGACAACTAGTCTGATGTGTGTATAAATAGCAAAAGGCAAATCTAGACAACTAGTCTGATGTGTGTATAAATAGCAAAAGGCACATCTAGACAACTAGTCTGATATGTGTATAAATAGCAAAAGGCACATCTAGACAACTAGCCTATGTGTATAAATAGCAAAAGGCAAATCTAGACAACTAGTCTGATGTGTATAAATAGCAAAAGGCACATCTAGACAACTAGTCTGATATGTGTATAAATAACAAAAGGCACATCTAGACAACTAGTCTGATATCTGTATAAATAACAAAAGGCACATCTAGACAACTAATCTGATATGTGTATAAATAGCAAAAGGCACATCTAGACAACTAGTCTGATGTGTATAAATAACAAAAGGCACATCTAGACAACTAGTCTGATATGTGTATAAATAGCAAAAGGCACATCTAGACAACTAGTCTGATATGTGTATTAATAGCAAAAGGCACATCTATACAACTAGCCTATGTGTATAAATAGCAAAAGGCAAATCTAGACAATTAGTCTGATATGTGTATAAATAACAAAAGGCACATCTAGACAACTAGTCTGATATGTGTATAAATAGCAAAAGGCACATCTAGACAACTAGTCTGATATGTGTATAAATAACAAAAGGCACATCTATACAACTAGTCTGATATGTGTATAAATAGCAAAAGGCACATCTAGACAACTAGTCTGATATGTGTATAAATAGCAAAAGGCACATCTATACAACTAGTCTGATATGTGTATAAATAGCAAAAGGCACATCTAGACAACTAGTCTGATATGTGTATAAATAGCAAAAGGCACATCTAGACAACTAGTCTGATGTGTGTATAAATAGCAAAAGGCACATCTATACAACTAGTCTGATATGTGTATAAATAGCAAAAGGCACATCTAGACAACTAATCTGATATGTGTATAAAAAGCAAAAGGCACATCTAGACAACTAGTCTGATATGTGTATAAATAGCAAAAGGCACATCTAGACAACTAGTCTGATATGTGTATAAAAAGCAAAATACACAACTAGTCTGATATGTGTATAAATAGCAAAAGGTACATCTAGACAACTAGTCTGATATGTGTATAAATAGCAAAAGGCACATCTATACAACTAGCCTATGTGTATAAATAGCAAAAGGCACATCTAGACAACTAGTCTGATATGTGTATAAATAACAAAAGGCACATCTAGACAACTAGTCTGATATGTGTATAAATAGCAAAAGGCACATCTAGACAACTAGTCTGATATGTGTATAATGTTTCATGGAGATATCTTGAACAGTTTGGGAGTTCTGCTCCAGAAACAAAAATGCCATGGACTGATGGATGGATGGATGAATAAAATGGATGAAAATGTTCCAAATAATGAAACTGAAGAAGTGTAAACTGCAAATGACACAACTACACCACTAGTCTTATGTAATCCAGTTTCTTATTACAAATTAGGTGTACATCCTTTCAAAATATAGACTGTGTATACGCTAGACAATCTTATCACAAATCTCCAAAGTGCATGTATTCTATAACATACAACAAATCTCACTAAGAAACATGGAAATTGAGTTCTTCAATATATAAGCACAGAATAAATGTCTAGAACAATTACTACAAAGAAGTCATTATTTTCAACAGAACTTTTCTGATGAGTGGCTGAATTCAGAGTACCTATCAGTGAAAGAAATTACTATTATTATCGTTGTAAAGGAACTATCTTATGAAAAACCAAAGTTATCTAATGCAAATGCTTTCTACATATTTACCTTTTCTTTCTCCTTTTTCTTTTTCTTTTTCTTCTTCTCACTGTCTTTAACAGTACCATCTATTCCATTATGACTAGATTTATGTCCATTATGACTAGATTTTGGGGTCTTCTCTACAAAATAATAATAATAATAATAATAATAATAATAATAATAATAATTTTAAAAAAATTATGTGAATCTTTGTCCCACACCTTATGTGGTGTGCTCATTAAAAGTATACAGTGATAATATCTAACTGTGGCCCTTGTGATGGAGCTGAATAATTACTGGTAAGACATGGAAGGTAACCAAATGAAGAATTACTGGGAAGACATGGAAAGTAACTAAATAAAGAATTACTGGTAAGACATGGAAGGTAACCAAATGAAGAATAACTGGTAAGACATGGAAGGTAACCAAATGAAGAATAACTGGTAAGACATGGAAGGTAACCAAATGAAGAATTACTGGTAAGACATGGAAGGTAACCAAAATGAAGAATTACTGGTAAGACATGGAAGGTAACCAAATGAAGAATTACTGGTAAGACATGGAAGGTAACCAAAATGAAGAATTACTGGTAAGACATGAAAGGTAACCAAATGAAGAATTACTGGTAAGACATGGAAGGTAACCAAAATGAAAAATTACTGGTAAGACATGGAAGGTAACCAAATGAAGAATTACTGGCAAGACATGAAAGGTAACTAAATGAAGAATTACTTAGCTTGAAGACAGAATACCAATGTGATACACAACACAACTTCCCGTTATAAGATACAAGTATGCCAGTTTCATCCCTTCATCTCAAGATGCCCTAAAGTTACTTAATGGAACAGAAAGTGTGAAATAAAACTAAAAATATTAACTCATAATCTTGACCTTGAAGACAGAACCCCCAATGTGGTAAGTGACACACCTGCTAATGATAATGTATAGGTATACCAAGTTTCATTCTTTAATCTGCAAAGGCTTCAAAGTTATAGAGAGGAAAGGTACATGTGATGAAAAACTTAAGTATTGACCCATGACCAGGACCCTGAAGATAGGACCCATGATTTGGTAAATGAGACACCTTCTAAAGATAATGTATACCATGTTTCATCCCTAAAGCTGAATGGACTCTAAAGTAATCAAGTGGTAAGGAAAGGTTGATGGAAAATTTTAAATACTGACCTGTAACCTTGACCCTGAAGATAGGATTCAAAGATGATGTATAAGTATACCTAGTTTCAACACTTGATCTCTGAACTTATACAGTGTGATGGATAACTTAAAATATTCACATGTGACCTTAAATTTAAATATCATATGCAACACATCTCTTAATGATGGTGTGTAAATATACAAAGTTTCATCCCTTAAATCATTAACAACTCTAGGGGTATAGAGCACAATGGAATGTGTGATGGTAAACTTAAAATGTTGAGCCATGACCTTGATATTGAAGATAGTACCCCAATGTAGTATGTGACACATCTGATGATGATGATGTATAAATATACCAATTTTCATTCATTAATCGCAAATGACTTTAAAGTCACAGAGCAGAAATGAAAGTGTAACAGATGGATTGATGGAAACCAATTTGTTTCTCTAATAATACTTACTTGATTATAATATTTTAGGAGTACATCCACTATCTCACAAACCCAGCCCTCTCAAACTAGAAAGACATTAACCAGGTCTTCTGGCTAGTTTTTGCAACAAAAGTACCAAAAAGTTGTTTGCTTGCTAAGATGGAAGTCCAGCAAAAGTGGTACTCCCTTGGATAGAGTGACTGGTGCCAAATCCCATAAACTGTTAGTTGCTACTGCACTCTTCATGGGATGTAAATGCAGATTGGGCACGAATGGTGTGCCTGTATTGTGACTGGGTAAATGTTATCAAAGAAACATGTTTTACTCCAAAAACTGGTTTATGCTTCAAATACATTACCAAATCATAATATCTCAGGAGAACAGGTAAGAGGCAGAAGGAGTTGCATCCCCTTGCCCCAGAGTTGTCCCTGTATCTGGTTTCCTAATGTATGTACAGCAGCTATTAATTAGATTGAGATTTTGACATAACAACATATTAATGTACTTAAATGAGGTGAGAAAACTCCAATGAATCTCTGAACTGATGACAAGGCAAAAAATGGATCAACATTTGCAAATCCTCATACAAGAGTGTGCTGGTACAGCTTAAGAAAGTAGAAATCAGCGATTTACATGACTTAGTGTCAAGCCCTATATCCAAGGGGGAGACCACTCTCATCTGACATCTATATTGGCAAGCAGATGACATTTTAAGACTTTTGATACGGCTGGATTTGCAAGGTAGTGAATAAACTCCTAATGTATTTGAAGAAAAAACATGAATACTATGACCCCAACTTTTCACAAAAAGGCTGGGGAAAATAATAATAATAATAATAATAATAATAATAACAATATTTCAGACCTCGGGCCATTTACAGTGAAACCCCGCTATAGCACGATGGTCGGGGCCCACAAAACAAAATCGTGCTCTATACCGAAGCGTGCTATAACCAACCAAGTAATTTAGCTGAAGAAAATGATCCATGCACCAAACAAACAAAAAAGGGGGGGGGTATAATAGTGGGCGCAAGACTACAAGCTTTAGTGGCACAGTTACCATCTTAAATCAATGCATATTAAACCAGAAATACACATACAGTGAAAACATAGAGATTGCACATATAATATTTTACTTTATTCAGAGAACCATGCACTGGAACATGTATATATGCATGTCTAATGCAGAGCATGAATAGTTAAAGTATCAACACGTGCACTCACCAACCGATCTCACAGCATGCATAAGAGTGAATCCATAATAATTCCATAGAATATACGCACACAGAAGTATAATATTAAGTCATTTTTGTCATAGATCATTATGTGTCTGAATTCAATGCAAGCCCCAAGGGGGGGGGGGGGGAGCAATACTACAGACTTCATTGATGCAGTTATAAACTTGTTCCATATTAAACAAGAACTACATAAAACAGTCATTACATATTTAATATTTATTTTTATGTAAACGAAATCAGCAACTTAGCATAAATAGTTAAGAGTGTGCGTACTCACCAATCGAATCTGGTTGTATCCATAATAGTAATTCCATCAAAAATGAGCACAAAGCATAATTTATATTTTAAAAAATTGTTGATAGATCCATTTGAATCCTAATATTTAATTTCTTGCTAATACATTCACACAAACTTATGAACAAGTTTTTTTTTGGCCGCAACATTCATATTTGCTGGACTTGTCCAAAGGGTCTGATTTCTGACTGACAAAAAAATGCATGATTCAGACATTAGGAATTTCTAAAAAGAAACCTGTATTTAGGCTTGAAAAGTACATATACTACAGCTGAAAATTCATGCAGGAGGTCAAATGTACTGTATGTCACTTGTAATGTACTTGTGATGAGAATTCTACAGGTGTATATACACATAAACTGCCTTAAGCCAGCTTGGGAGTAAACCATTTGATTGTATGGGAACACAGTGAGTTCCATCAAAACAGCTGAGCCATTCTCTAACAGACAGAGAAAAAAAATTAAAAAAATAAACCAATATTCGATGAAACTTTTCTTTATAACTATGACTTTGCTTCACTGCAGAGCAAAAGCGGAGAGCAGAATGTTTGATTATATTAGCCAATCGCTCCAACCCTACAACTTAAATGGTTCTGTTCCAAAAAGTGCTAATACTGGAAGGACAGTTTCCTGTGTATATGTGAATAATCTGAAGCTAGAAAATAAAAAGGGTTAAGATGAAAGGGGGGGGAGGGGTGGTTACATGTGCGTGGCAATGACCAAAACTG
Organism: Margaritifera margaritifera; assembly: GCA_029931535.1. NCBI lineage: Eukaryota > Metazoa > Mollusca > Bivalvia > Unionida > Margaritiferidae > Margaritifera > Margaritifera margaritifera. The sequence goes on from JAQPZY010001456.1 coordinate 2,879,788, forward strand.
CTCCTGATAATTCTGGCCATAAACTTGTTTCAGCGCGTGTGAATGACAGTTGATTGAGCAGGCGCTGATAGTCAATTGTTTCCCATAAAAAGGTAGGTAAATTAATTGATTTATGAATTCAGGTAAGAAACTTTTTCAGTCCACCACATTGTTTGCTTGACCTGTGAACACCTAACTCTCGAAGCTAATTGCATTTGTTTAACTCCGGATTTAATCCTGCCCAGGGCTTCAAGCTTCTCTTTAACAGTAATAGCTTTACGTTTCTGTATCCTGTTATCCATTGTAAATACCCACTAATTAACACTCTGACACCTATTTATCTGAACTACTACAGCAAGAATAATTGTTAAGGAACAACGAGGTCATTTTTATAGGGAATGCATGATATTAATCACTGGTCAGTTGATTGTGTGACGATTGACTGATAACACCGCAAAACCACATGCGCGTGTTGGCGTTTTTTTTAAACAAATGTTTTTATAAATCATTGCCCCATATTTTGAACAACCTTTAGCAGTAAGATTGACTTTGATGATTAGCAATTACTTAAATTAATTCATTGTAAATTTGGATGAGAATCTTGTTTCTTTTGAGCAACAACTGTACACAGAACGCATTGAAGAAAAACACAAGGAAGACTTAATGGCTTTATTGTTCATGATTCAATAATAATAAGATTAACACTTATTAACCCTGTAATGAGCTGTCATCTTTCCAAAATAAGCTAAGATCAAAATGCAGTGTTGACTACCGACACATTTGATATGAATATTCACAAATAGAAACATTTAACATCTTTATTCACGTAAAGAAAGATGCAATCATAAGACACTTTTTTCTTTAAGAATACAATACATCTTGCCAAATTATTAAATCAAACTCTTGTTTATTTGGCACAAAACTTTGCAATACTTCAAGAAATTTGTGAAATTATTGTAAAATTTTGGGAGCCATGCCATGATCGTGTTATATCTGAATTCATATGTAATTTCTACCCCAAAATGATAACTAATTTTATACACATTATTTTTTGTATTTTGAAGAAAAATGTTCATTTTTTTTTTACGTACGAAATAATATATGAAATTTAGGGAGCCATGCCACAATCATGTTATATCCGATTCTGTGCTATAACAAAGTGTGCCTTAGCAAGGTGTCGCTGTAATATATATATATATATATATATATATATATATATATATATATATATATATATATATATATATATATATATATATATATATATATATATATATAGATATAAACATTAAGTTAGCACACAATTAAACATACAAAAATTTGGTCCAATATCTGATGAGGAATGAAGCACAACTACAAGCATAAAAAATGTTGTTTTCAAATTACCATTATCAATAGTTTCAACTCAACTCCTATTTGAATAAATCCTTGTTCATTTTAGTATTGAAAGGACATCCACTCTTTAATTAACAAATATGGCTGAGACATTATTTCACATTTCATATTCCATTAAGAATTTAGTTATTGTACTGGTATAATGACACAGAAACAGGATATGTATTAAATAGATTCTGGGTTGACTGATGCCATGATTCCATCTAAATTTGCTCAAGAAACCACAGCATTATTCTGAAGAAAAAAAAACAACCAGAGTTCTGCAGAGCAAGGTATCTAACCTGTGACCTGTGCAGTGATGTATCCACCTGTATCATCTGTGACCTGCACAGTGATGTATCCCCCTGTATCACCTGTGACCTGCACAGTGATGTATCCCCCGTATCACCTGTGACCTGGGCAGTGATGTATCCCCCTGTATCACTTGTGACCTGGGCAGTGATGTATCCCCCTGTATCACCTGTGACCTGTGCAGTGATGTATCCCCCTGTATCACCTCTGACCTGCACAGTGATGTATCCCCCGCATCACCTGTGACCTGTGCAGTGATGTATCCCCCTGTATCACTTGTGACCTGTGCAGTGATGTATCCCCCTATGATGAATCCCTTTTAATGATGAACCATCCTGTGTCACTTGTGACTTGTGCAAAGATCTCTTCCCCCAGAGATGCTGCCAGGATTTTATCTAAAGGGGGAATATCCCAGCTTGTCACCAAAATAAGGGGGGAGTTGGAAAATAAAGATGGGGAGGAAACGGCCATAGTTCAATATTTAACTAACACTGAATTGTCCATCTCTCTTTCTTCCTGATCCACTTTGCTAGGGCTCTATTGAAATTAAAATCCTCAAAAGAGGTCCCTTCTAGTTGTATAAGCATTAATCAGTTGACTGTTTCTGAGCTTAATCTGTTCCTTATCTGTGTATGAATACTGTTCTGTTCTGAGACTCCACTCTCCCTTTTTATGGTTTGCTGTCTGAAGGGGCACATATATTGCTGCATTGCTAGCTAAGTCAGCTTGTTCTTTATGGTTGTTATGTACAATTTTCCACATCTCATATGTATTGTCTCTTGGATATCTATGCTCCAAAATATGATTTTTCACCAACATGAACTCTGCCAAAGTTTCACTTTCTTAAATCATTGCTTTGCTGACTACTATGCCAGATTTCTTATCTGTTCCATAATGCTGTATTCGTGTTTTAGGTCCATTATTGGCATAGTCTGCTTGGTCAGACAGAGGTATTTTGATCAAGTAAATTCATTTATCCTTACTTTTTAATTTCTTTTTTTATTCATATTTATTAAATTTACCTTAACCCTTAAAGTGCTATGATATGAGCTTTGTAGCACAAGATCCCTTAATGATGAATTGTTTTAGAAAAGAAATGAAAAGTGCAGTCTACTTTTAAATTGCCTGTATTTTAATTAGGCGTGGTATTCTCCATTTCTACATTAAATTTTGAAATACCACCATTTACCAGCATGCCGTCTGTTTTTGTCCATCCAGCATGTACATCAGAATCATATTCAACATCAATTTCAGGCTCAAAATCACTCACTGGTATTTCCAGTAACACTTTCCCAGCTCCAATAATCTGATATACTTCCAGGGAATTACAAATCCACTTGCCCAATTCTTGGGACAAGGTCAAATTCAGCTTGGCCATGCTCAAGTTTACAAGGGTTCATGTTCAGTTCATAATGCTTTATATTCTGCAACCGTTATATCCTGCAATCTCACCACAGTACATATATCAGCACCTTTATTTAGTGCTTATTTTTACCACATTATTCTCCTACATAACTGGCTACAGTTTCTTTCATCTATGATCTATCGTATGTCATTTCCATCTTGCAGTCAATGTCAAGGTCAGTCTTGAATTTTCTCATGCAGATGTGATAATGTGAATATTTACTATTTAAAGCAAGGTTTTAACAAATAAGGAATAAATATTTATATTTTAACTTAGCATTTACATTTTAATCGTAATATTTGTTAGGGCTGAAATGATTCATCGATATATCGATGCATCAATACTTTTGCCACATCGATACACATATCAATACAAGAGGTGAAGAATCGATACAAAACGATACTTACCCTATTCAAGTTACTTTAATCTTCAGCAGTCATGAATAATTATTAGTCTTTTGCCTTTTTATTCTTTATATTGATAATTCATCTGAGACAGCTGTCGCAGGTACAAACACTCATTTTTGTCAGTAAAAAAAATACTGACAACACCCACTCACCTTTTACAAATGAACACAAGGTGACTTTATTCGTAAACTGTACCCCTCCTCCTCCTCGCCGATTCCATGCTAATTATTTTATCCCATCAGTATGTTCAGCATAAAGGAGACATTCCAAATCTGTTCCCTGTATATAATGAAGTACTTTACTAATGATTTAATAACCACTTTTACGCAAAGTTTCTCTGTTGCTTTGTATCCTGTCAACTTGGGTCAAATTTGAAATCTATACTTCCGGTGTGGTACGCAGTGAAATATGTTACATTTAATTCGGATTGGTGGTTATTGTTTGTTCCAATTCAGGGTAAACAATAACCACCAATCAGAACTTAATGTAGCTTTTTCCCTGCGTGACACACATAAAGTTTTGGCATCCAAACTCATCCAAGCAGATAAAAATCCAGGCCGATACAAAGCAACAGAGAAACTTCACGCAGAAGTGGTTATTAAATGATCTGTAAAGTATTTAAATCGTACATGTGGAACATGTCTGGAATGTCTCTTTTTATAATGATATATGTAATCAGAGACTGAACATGCCAACGGGATAAATAAAATTAGCACAGAATCGGTGAGGGGACAGATTTCAAACCTCATGAGTTTGTCACCTTGTGTAAATTTTTTAATCTTTTATAAAAGTGGAGTGGGTGTTGTCAATAGTTTTCTTTTGTCACTAACAAAATATGAGTGCCTGTGGCTGCGGCAGTTGTTTTGCATCTGCAGGAAGTAAAATGTGATAGATTTTGTTGGTATTCATCCCCACTCCCACACCCGGACTTGTTCTATAAGTAAAAAGTCAAACAGGTCATGAATGTGTTCAGTACCGACTATTTCAGTAATGGGTGTCTTTTTTTCGAATTTGATTACAGATAATTATAAATAGCGATTATTCACTTTATTTGGATCCTTATACATCCATCTTCCTTTGGAAAGTCAGTCTTTACACGCCTCGAGAAACATGTATGGTAAAACTCAATGTTAAAATACATGGACATTTTTGGACGAGGTCAACCTAAAGGTATGATCCAGTACAATCTGGACTGAATGTCGCATGCTGTGATGTCACAATGAAAAAATTCATTGCACCCTATATTGTGACTATTAGACCCCAATGAGCCCTTTTCTTGACCCAGTTTAGTACCTGGCGACAATTGTAAAAGTCCACAGCGATCAATAATTTTTGTCTGGAAGTTTCTTAATGACAGTTACAGTGCAGAACATTCAATAATCAGGATTGAATAGATATTGGTTAAACTATATTAGTATTAAATTTTATAACAACAATTAATATTTAATTTAAGATGAGTAAATGCACCTACATGACCACATTGACATACACTTTAGATGAGATTTTCCTTAAACGAGGAAATTGCACTATTTCAATAGTTTTCCTTTTTCACTAAGCAAAAAACAAAAAAATATGTGTTTCCTAGTGCACTGGTTTGAAAATTAGAGCAGGCAGGTAGGGTTTATTTTATTTATTTTTTTTAATAAACATTATATATAAATCAAATAATATTTCAAGCGCTTGAAAGTACTGGGCAAACTGGCTCAATTAGATTTAACCCTAACCCTAATTTCGGCAATGTGATTTTTTTTTTTAAAAAATTTTTTTTTGGGGGGGGGGGGTGAAGTGCTAGGGTCAGCAATGAGAAACAGGGATAGTCGGTGGACCAGAAACACACATTTTTCTTTTTGCCTAACAAAAACGAATGCCTGTGGCTGCGGCAGTTGTTTTGCATCTGGAGGAAGTACAGTGTGATAGATTTGGTTTTTAGTCATCTCTGCTCCCACACACAGACTTGTTCTAGATGAGATTTTCATTCCATGAGGAAATTGCACTATTTCTTCTGTTTTGAAGATAACACCTTAATGTCTTCCAAGTTTAATTGAAGACATGAAATTTATAATAAGATGTTTTTAAAGCATTCATGCAGTGCAAAACAAAGGGTGTGGTGGCCAAGATGAGTCCTGCATCTTATCAAATGGAGCAACTTGAAATGGCCTAGAAGGTGTAATTAAAATCACAGACAACTAACAGGTAGTATATTTGGAAGTATTGTTGTTATCTTGTCATGGATGAGAATGGCATATAAACAGATGCTAAGTCTATGTCTGTCTGTAATCTGCATACTAGAAGTACAACCAATATGTCAAGAAAAAAAAAAGGGCACCACCTACAACTTACAGACCTTCTAAAGGTGAAAAGACCATTAAGTTGATATGTATATCGATAATGTATTGTATCAAAGGCTATGTATCATGAATCGTATTGATACACGGCACAGGTGTATTGTTTCACCCCTATACATATCCAGGATTTGCCAACTTTCAGGTCCTAAGTTAGCCTCAGGCAGTTTGTCAGATTGCTAACTCTAATTGGCTTGTCAAAGGTTGTTTAGATGCATGTCACCAATTTTAAGGTGAGTAGGTGTTCATTTTTAAATATAGAACTCGTCAGATTTTTTTGACAGGTGTGTTTGGAAATATAAGGTACTCATCTCTAATGCTTAACCACCAGAAGGATTTCATTCAATGTTTGATTGATGTTACGAAAATGTAGCACCCACAAGCGGTGTTTATGATCTGTTGTTTTCATGATAATTACAGAAGACCGATACATACTTACTGCTTGGGAAACAATTAAATGGATAAAAATAAGTGTTCTCAAATCATTCTTAAAAGTCAGCTTGTCAAATATCTAATGCACGCTGCTGATTTCCAGGTGACTAGATGATAATTGTTAAGTAAATGGATAAAATAAGTGTTTGCAAATCTGTCAGTTGTGAGTACACATACATTATTACAAACAGTCTAGCTTTCAAAATTGCTGATGTACTTGAAGAGATGAGTCTGTTATCTTATCTAGGCAAATGTTATATATTAAAACATGATTAAAATTAAATTAACACAATTCTGTTATTGGTTGTTTAATTTTTCAGTTCAAGGTCTTTTACCTAAACATATCTCTCTCTTTCTCTTACTTAAAAATCGAGCTATTTTCAAACCTTTTTCTACCTATCCATTTATCTGTCTATATACATGAACATGTCTGCTTTTGCTCTTCTAACTATATCTGCATTCTAACTCTTTCTATTCTATATATCTATCTATGTGTATTATTTACATATATATCTTTTGATAACTTTAATTATTGGCATATGGTTTTAAGATCCCAACGAAGATAAAAAGAAAACAAAAGTTAAAATAAATATAATGTGACTTCCTTAAAATATACCATATTTTATTTTATATTATCGTTTTACTCATGTTGGGATATTATGTTTGGGGCAAGCTCAAATTTTCCAAGGGCAAGTTCAACTTTCCAGTCAGCTTGACCTGGGCAAGCTGACTTTTAAAAATTTTTAAATCCCTGACTTCAAAACTTTGAAAATCATTGTCATCATGGCTATCATCAGCCAGTATTTGCCAATTTAATTTGTCATCTGAAGATGAAGCATGTTAGGAGACAGCCATTTTGGGTTTTCTAGGTAGTTCATATTTCAAACAAGAATTTGTAAAACTTCACTGATGAATTCAAGGTTAAATTACAACAGAATGCTTTTTCCAGGGCCCAATGTACCAATCAAATTTAGTTTAACAACCATACATGTCAAGTGGAAGTATCCAGATGTGTAAACAGTTGCCTACCTGAGAAGACATATGTCACGACAAACACTACGAGTCCTCTACTGGCAGCGTGACTTATATCATGGCAAGCATTTTACAGGTTAGCAGTTAAATGAAAATTGTATACTGTGTCGAGTACATTTTTATATGAGCGACTTTTAACTTATTTGCAAGACTTCTCATGCATCACTGCTTTCCAAGTGTGCGAATTCATGAAAATTTTGAACTCATGTGCCTGAACAGCATCTCTGTTCCCCTGTATCACCTGCAACCTGTTCAATAATATATTCCCCTGTATCACTTATTACCTGCGCAGTAATGTAATACCCTGTATCTGACATGCAAAAACTGTGAAATTTTTTTTAACACAAAATCTTAATGTCAGCAGTAATGATACTGCTGCTGTCACTGCCAGAAAACTTATACCTGTGTCTCACCATGTTTATCCGAGTGAGAACAAAATATATCTTTAGTTCAAGTTACAAATCAATAAATGATGACATCATAATATGGTATGCTGCACGTTGAATCCCAGAATACTATGAATCCAGTCTTACTTGGTTTTATTTCTTTCTCTTCTTCCTCCTCCTCTGAAATACTAATGGGAACTTTGTCTCTCTTTGAGGACTGACTATTGGTACCGGTATTTTGGATCAGTGCCTGTTGAAATATGCATGAAAAATTGAACACTAAACATATGATATACAACTGTGCTTATAAAACAATTAGGGTCAGTCATGCATGCATGGCCATGCCTTGATTATCTCAGTTATACAGTACTCCGTCATTATAGTAATGTACATGGGAACCATAAAAATGGACTGCCTTATAGGTAAAGTCACCTTATATTGAGGTATTTTATAAATAATATTACTATTAAACAAGAGTCACTTGAAGGGACTGATTCCATGATAAGACTATTTCTTCATTTTAATTGCTGAGTGCTGAAACAATATGGTGGTCATACTGGATGTCTGATCGGCGTAAATTTCATTTCGGAAACAGAACCCCATGTCAATATGAACATCAATTAAAAAAGGAAGCAATAACATGATGGCTGCCATGGTGGCCATATTGGATGTCAGATTGGCACCATTTTCATTAAAGAGCAACTAGACATCATAATTAGTCTTTTGGTGTAAACCCATGTCGATTTGATAATCCATTCAGGAGGAGTAGTGATAAGATTTTCAAGATGGCCACCATGGTGGCTATATTGGAGATCAGATCAGCACCATTTTCATTTAGGACCTGATTAACATCATAAGAAGTCTTTCAGTGAAAACCCTGTGTCAATGCAACCATTCATTCTGAGGAGTAGCAATAGAAAGATTTTAAAAATAGCCACCATGTCAGCCATATTGGATGTCACATTGGCACCATTTTCATTTAGGACCAACAGACATCACAAGAAGTCTTTAAGTGAAAACCTCATGTTGATAAGACCTTTATGTTTAGGTGGAGTAACAATAACAAATTTATGCTAATGGATGACAGACACCAGACAAGGGACACCATACGATGGATGATGGATGATGGACAACAGATGAAACGCAATCACATAATCTCTTCTGGCCTATAACCAGTGCAACTAAAATTGAAATGAAATCCATGACCATATCCACCTTATAAAAGGGACTGCCTCATACTGAGGTACCATAGAGTATGGGAGTACTGCATATATGGGTCCCTAACTGTTCAGGAGAGCAATAAATGTGTAATGTATTATAGGTGAGGCTGTTTTTAACTGGGGTACATTACAAGCAATGTTACATAATAATGGACATGTTTAATGCAAAACAACATTATGAAATCACTGATGAACTATAATTAACACATGCAGCCAATCAGAAAGCCTAATACATTATCATACGTTTGACATTCAGCCAATCAAAAGGATTACAACATTCACATATGTGCCAAAATTATTAGTCTGTAGCAAATAGTAAAATGTAACCTACCCCTCTGGATCATTGTATGCAAAACTCATTATATTACTATTATAATGCATAGATTATCCTTAATAGGTATGTGAATTCATGATGTATTAAACATACATTCATTTTATCCATGTTTGCACCAGCCATATTTTATTTGCACCCCACAAATTGAAGTGAATCTTAGGTACATGCATACCTTTACACACTAGCCCTGGCACAGTTCAAAACATTGCTAGTATAGTCTGACCATGCCATTCAGCCTAGACTAATAATAAAAATTATACTCTGACCATTAAATTCAGCCTAAGCTTCAGTATAAGTACAGTCTGACTATGCCATTCATCCTAGACTTAAGAACAAATATAGTCTGACAATCATATTCAGCCAAGGCTTGAGCATCAGCTCTGAAACAAAATTTTGAACTCAAATTTTAATATTTATATAATTAGGCTAGTTTGAGATGGTTTGACATGCAATTTTGTGATATAAGCTGTTTTCAAACATCAGAATTGCCACTTCACAAAATTTTTTAAAATTATAATTAAAAACTCCTTTTAAAGGTTTTTCATATATAATTTATGTACTACCATATATAATCACATACAAGCCGAGTCCAAATGCAAACAACATAGACTCTAATCTGCCATTGCATAATCTGCTGTCAGATCAGGGTCTCTGTTATTTGTTCCACTGATTAGGCCTAACAAACTCCATAGACCCAGATCTGTCATCACATTAAGCAATATCAGATCATGATCATGTGAGAATAAGGATAATACACAGATTGCTGTGAGCAAATGTTTGCCAGAGAACTTGGAAAAGACTTTGCACCCCTGGGCTCCAACACTTCCCTCATACTCTGGTAAACCTTTGCACACACAGCAAACTATGCATGAATCCTATAACTGCTTGAGTAACTAATGATAATGAGGTATGCTGCATAGAGGCCATACTTGCCTAACTATTTTGTGAGCATTCAAAGTGCACAAAACTCACCTTCTCTTCCTGGGAATCAAGCCAACTGCTGAAAAAATCTTGCCCAGCCAGAGCGCCTGTACTGATGTCCACACCTTGTAACACCTGCACTTGATTACTCTGGTCATCTGACTCTGAATCTGAAATGTGATTGGCTGATTTATCCTTCTCTGCACCTGACAACTTTGTAACTGCATGCTCCTGTTCACTGCCTGATGATAATGACCTAGATGCAGCTGGATGTGTACTGGTGGGTGCTGGAAATTTTGTATTTGAGTCTGATTTTTTACTCTCAGAGTTTTTGCTAGTTTTAGAACCTTCCTTTAATTTAGCTTTTGATTTTGTTGGTGGTTCCTGATCAGAGTCCAAATCTAATTCGACAGACTGAACAAGTGGATTTGGAGAGGGGTGCCTCACTTTCCTCTCATCCGCTTCCTCATCCTCTTCCTCCTCCTCCTCCTCCTCCTCACTAGACAGCACAATATCTTGTTTGACCTTGACCTTTGCTGCCTTAGTAACAGTAACTTCTGGCTCATCTTCAGAGTCCAGGTCATCTTGGAATCCAGCCACCATTGGGTTGCCTCCCTGCTCATCATCACTGTAAAAAAATTTATTCGTATCAGGAATGACACAAATTAAAGTTTTCATAAACTCTTTTTTTTTATGTATTCCATAATCACTTTTTTAAATGATATCTTTAAATTTCTTTTATAAGCCAACATAACAGATTTGTCTTTAATTATTTATACTATTTTTACAATTTATCCTAGATGTATCAGGCTCAAGCTATTTTTCAGCTTTATACCCAGTAGTTCAAATATTTAAAATTTTAATTTAAAGTCAAGATATTTGGGGCTTTATGATACTGTGCATTTTAATACTTGTACTTCCTACCTTTACAAGATTTTGATGAAATTCTAAATGAGACATCCCATGCAGAAAGCTCCTTATAGATGAAAATAAGAAATTTCCCATTTTGATTTCTTTATAACAGATCAATGAGAGTGGTTGTACACTGAATGATTTTAATTTTTAATTTCATATACTTCACTCATTACTGTCAATATTTTCATTTGTCTTTTTAATGAACATATAATTTAATTATGCAACTTTATATGTCAGCAATTAGTGTTTTATGTTATCGCACCTGTTACAAGCTCTATATATGGGATGGCTTAATGGGAAAGTACATGTTGAATTTTATTTATTATATATAGTATGTAGGAGACATGTTTATATAATCTCCATACAGAATGAATATACTGTTTTCTATTTCTACAAAATAAATTGTCTGAAAGTACTGTATTATCACTGTCACTGTTAGCCATTAGAGACAGCCAAGATGTCACAATGTTGGTTTGTGTTTACAGCTGCTGCATGTACTACGCAGTAGAAACTCATGATTACAGTACTTCAATATGGCTGCCATGGTACCAATCTTGAAAATCGTTTTATATTTAACATTCCCAAAGCAGCCACCTCACTTCAACAGTAAATATGTTCTTTCTTGTGATGGCTGGTAGAGTGGCTACATAGTATTTCAGTGGATATGGAAATACAAATATACATACAACCAATAAAAGATTAATTGTTAGTTAGAGAAGAATGCTTAAAGAGGTTGAACAATGTGTACAGTAAAGCAAACACTGTTTTGACAAAACTTTTAGCCATTTAATACAATGGTCAAAAATATGATTACATTTTACATAATTAATATAATTTAATATGATAATGCATAGGTCAGGTTACAAAAGGGCCCTTCAGGTAAAGTTCACTGTGTTTATGATCTCTACGGTAGATACCACTTTTCTATCTACAACAAGAATACAGTGAACAGTACTGTATACACCTGCCTCATTTGACAGTCCTCTATGTATGAACTAGTAGGGCATACTGTCTAAATGAACTTGACCTTTGGTCAAGGTGTCAAGGTATGTGGTGCTGAATTATGCTTTCTGTGCAGAAACCATTATTTTCTTATTAGACTTATCATGATCATCACCACTGACCTTTAGACACCAAAAATATATAGGTTTCATTCTAACTCTAAGTGCAAGCCATCCAAAGTCTGGTCAAGGAACTTACTCTGGAACACTTTTTTCTTTGAGTCACAATGGCCTTGACCTTTGTCCTCTGGTGCCCTAAATCACTAGGCCTCATCCATACCTTAAGTGCATGCCCTCTACAAACTATGTTCAAGGTACATGAACTGAAGTTATTATGCAGAACTCATTATTCTTCTTTTAGTCACAGTGACCTTTTAACCCCAAAACCAAGAGACTTCTTTCTTACCCAAAGTGCAAGCCGTCCACAAACTTTGATAAAAGCACATGGTTGAGAACTAAAAATTTTGTGCTGAAACCATTTTTTTTCAGCCAAAGTGACTTTGCTCTTTGACTTTTTGACCCCAAAATGGATAGGCTTCTTCCTGATCTCAAGTGCAAGCAGTCCACAAAGCTTGGCCCAGGTCTGTTCTGAAAAACTAATGTTATTGTACAGCAATAATTGTTCTTCTTTCAGTCATAGTGACTTTGACCTCTGACCTTTAGAACCCAAAATCAATAAGCTTCATGCTTGTCCCAAGTGCAATCCATTCACAAAGTTTAATAAATGTAGTTGGTGTAAAACTGAAGATGTGAGGAAATGAAAAAGCAGCAGATGAACAGATGGATGGAGTGACAGATGTTGTAATATACATTCCGCCTTTTGGTGGCCGTATAAAAGCTAGTCATATACTATGTATTGCAAGCATTATTTTTTCTATCATACAGTATGACTAAAAGTGTTCTCCTGAACACTGCTGTCAATAGGAAATGCAAGATGGATTTAAAAAGAGTTACATAGTCACAAAGGGCCATGCACTGGCTCTAGCTCTCTCCACAATAATGTGGAAAAAACATGTTCTTTAATAAGCACATTTGTGTTTTTAAGACACATGGCATAACAAACAGTTTCAGAACATGTTAAAACATCTCTAAACTATGCAGCTTTAACAGGCAACCTCCAATGTGAATATCTAAAATTAATCTACATGGCCAATAATCCCATCAAAAATGAATCCCCTGCATGCACATCTAGGTCATTTAGAGACTGTTCTAACCAAACTGTATCAGATATGCTGAATGGTTCCTGAACTATGCTGGTTACAAGCAAATCCCAAAATGAACATATGTAACTGAAAGACAAGGCCAGTATATCAATCAAATATGAAGCAGAAGAAATGAAAACCCGATGACAAGAGGACTAATTCTGATGCCAGCCTTACAGATATCCAGAAAATTAGTGATTGCTACATGTTGCTTTTGGCAACATAAAATGTACCCATGACTGATACAACTGAAAACTCGCAATCAATTCAAGTTTTCTTTTCAATTGGACAAAAATAATATGTCCAAATACTTTAGATGAATATGTAACAAAACTTGAGAAATTTTTTCTGTCATTTTGTACACAGCTGGATCATTCACAGCATTGAATGTTGACCTTTTAAATATTGAACTACAGGTAAATTGCTTAAGTTAAACTGTTTCAAATTCTGCAATCAGCAAATCCAATAATAATCCTGAGGATACACCTTAATAACAGATGACTTTACTTTATCTAGAGTATTCGTAAATCACATATCCCCATGCTCCCCTACTTCGCCCAAACATCCCCAAAAACCCATGCTCCCCTGCTTTGCCCAAACATCTGCAAAAACCCATTCTCACTTGCTTTGCCTAAACATCCCCCAAAACCCATGCTCCCCTACTTTGCCCAAAAATTCCCTCAAAAAACATGCTTCCCTGCTTTGCCCAAACATCCCCCAAAACCCATGCTCCACTACTTTGCCCAAACACCCCCCCCCCAAAAAAAAAACCATACTCCCCATCTCTGCCCAAACATCCCCAATAGCACATGCTGCAAGTATCAAATCAGTCTGGGGTAAGAATAGATCCAGGCATCAATATGAGTTGCATATATGAATTTGTCTTTTTTCACGCACAGTAAGTGTGTATATAATTACAGGGTGGAGATCTTAATAGTTTCTAAGTTAAGATCCAGGTGCCACAACTGTATACTATGCCAGGCATGACACAGGGTCTCATTCAATCACCCCAATCTGATGTGTGTTGACCCTTGGATCAGTCACACACACACACCAGTTCTCAGACATGTAAGTCTCATAATTTCACACTGCCTGAAAATTACAGTGGTCTGAGGTCCAGAACTGATTGTTTTTGGCTGCAGACCCATCATATATTATTAGCACCATCCCATTGGGCCTTTAAAATTTCTGAATTGTTTCTATAAATTGAATGCAATGTGCTGTTTAATCATTAAAACATCATAACAGAGTCAAACAAGTGCAATGATGCAAATGGAAATCAATCATTCATTATTAGGAGACTGGTGTTATAACATTATAGAACTTGGCAAATTTAGCAAAATATGCAGATCACCAGTCTAAGCCTGATCTCTGTCACTCAAGTGTTTGTCTTTCCTCATCCTCAGCTAAAACCAAGCATCTACTGTATGGGTTGACCAAATGTTCTATATCAAAAACAGGATATTTGTCTGCAACAACTAGTGCAGGGTGACAAATGTTCCAGAGCCGAAAAGGACGCCAACTGCAATTAAAATAAACTGAGCACTGTGTATCTGTTTCTTCCTTTGAAGAGAGGTGTAAAGGATGCTGACCCTTTTTCCTACTTGATCACTGGATAATCAATGCTAGGAAAAACCAATGCAAGGCTACTATAAGTAAAACATTTGGCTGCAAAGGTTCAGATTTTCATCATAAAATAATCAAAATATTACAGAAATAATTTGATGCAAAGCAGATTTCTAAAAATCATGAATCATGGTCAGTTTAAATATATAATTTTCTTATATTTATGGTAGTTGAATAAATAAATACATTTTTAAAAAAAATACTAAATAAATAATTACTGATTCAATAAGCAATAAGCAATAAAGGATGTAGATGTCTGAATTGTTAGTTCACATTAATTTTGTAAATTTGTCCTGTTTTTTTGTTTATGTTCAATGCACAAGTCAGACTTAATTGCTGGACTAATCCTTGGCTTATGTGGACCTGGACAGTGTAGGATCCTACTGGTCCTTGACCAGTGGGTGAGAAAGAACATTTTTAGGCCCTGTTTCAGAGTTATTTTAAATTGATGCAAAACCATGCCCAACCCCTTAGCCCCCACCACAAGAAACTGCATCAAAATTCTCAAACCAATGAGCACATCTACAGACCCCCCCCCCCAATCATATCACATGTTGTTTTTTTAAAAGTCTCTATCTTGAGCTGTGTTGGAGAAGTTGCATGACACTGTGTGCATCATTTATTAAGAACAGTAGCATGTATGCACTTTAGTAATGTGTGGGCTTGAACTCTTGACTGGTGGATTGTGTGTCCTAGCCCCATAGCTACCAGTGCTTGATATTAGAAATTTAATATTAATATGGTCAATTGGTGTTTTATGGAGAGTGGGTGGATGATGCTGTATGGAGAGTGGGACAATGGTGCTGTATGGAGAGTGGGATGATGGCGCTCTATGGAGAATGAGCCAATAGTGCTGTACAGAGAGTGGGCCAGTATTGCTGTACAGAGAGTGGGCCGATGGTGCTGTACAGAGAGAGTAATTTATCTACTTGTTCATCAAAGCAATGCTCTAGAAAAGTTGCTGATATTATACATACGTACAACATACACAAACAGGCAGGATTAATTTCAGAACCCTTCCCTAATAGACAGGGTAATAATGAACCCACCTATCACTGTCCAGGTTTTTGCGGGCTGCTGGTTTTGTTGAATCTGATACATCTTTTGTGTCGTCAAGGAATGAAGCATCTAGTTCCCCACCATCAGGAACAAAATCCTCCACATTTTGGACAGGAACTGTGCCAAGCTCACCATTATCACCATTACCCCCTAAAAAGGACAAAATCTACAGATTTTGCAGTACTGATATAGGTCATGATGCTTTTTAAACAAAGCCAAATTATAGAAAAGGTAAACAAAAATGGCAGTATATAAACAATAATGTGTGTGTCTGTGTATACTGTCTGAAGCACTCATGTTCACTGAGTAGAATCATGTGTGCACGAGATATTACCCGTCTGTTTTTCTCCCTTTTTGCATCAAAATTAATTTTTCCCCAAAAAATATTTCCTCGTTCTTCTATGTTTCAAAGACAAGTCTTGCAAGCTCAAAGATTTTTAAAAAATCTGAAATAAATGTTTTGCTAAAATATGACTGGTAAAGAATGTGAAATCCATTCATCATAGATGGCTTCTGGAAAGTAAAGACCAAATGCTTGAACACAACCCAATTTTTTTTTATATCAACAAAACATGTCCATTAGATTAACACTTTGTACTAAAAGATGGGCAATGGCTCATGGTGACAAGGTCTTCCAGTGGACAGAATTAAAAACAGACTGTATCATCCCATTGAGACATGATGTCCATCTCTGGGCTATTCCATTTAAGAAGAATGGACTAGAATCAGAAGGCAAGCTAACATGATTGGGTTGATGATCTTGAGCATCAAGTGTTCCTTTAATTGATGGAATCATGGGAAAATCATGTCTGTTAGTTGCGAGTCTAAATTGAACTTCCTTTCCAACCCCAGAATGTGCTTAAAATGGAAATGCATGTGTGGCAGGAAAGAGAAGCCCTCTTTGAAATGTTCTAAAAACATTAGTAAGGAAAAAATCCATTAACTTGGAGGATGAAGCTGAACTGAATTTTCTCTGTGTATTGCTGTCTATAAACATCGTAATATTTCCACACCAGGGGCTGAAAAATGCTCCAAAACCTTGTCTGTAAACATGGCATTTTATTTGTCTACCTTAAACCATTTCTATGCAATCATCCTAAAACAGTTTTTACTGAAACAAGAGTCCCTTGAAGGGACTGATGCTCTACTGGGTGAAAAGAATTTCCAGGAATTCAAGATAAGACCATTTCTTCCTTTAACTACTGAGTGTTGAAACCATCTCTGATATACTTCAGCAATAACAAGATTTTAAAATTAGCCGCTGTGGTGCACATACTGGGTGTCAGATTGGCACCATTTTTATTTAGGAAAAAGTCGACATCATTAGAAATCTTTTGGTGAAAACCCCATGTCATAATGATCATCCATTCAGGGGGAGTAGTGACAACAACATTTTTAAGACATCATGGCAGCTATATTGGATGTACGACTGGCACCATTTGTATTTAGGACCATGTAGGTATCATAAGTCTATTGGTGAAAACCCCTAGTTGATAAAGCCATCCATTTGGGAGGAGTAGAGATAACAATATTTTCAAGATAGCCACCATGGTGGTCATATTGAGGGTTAGTCATCTTCATTAAGGACGAACTAGACACCATAACAACTCTTCTGATGAAAACTCCATGTCAAACTGACTTTCCTTTTAAGAGGAGTAGCAAAAACAACATTTTCAAGATAGCCACTTATTTGACATCAGATCAGCACCATTTTAGTTTGGGGTCAACAAAACATTATAAGAGTTCTTTTACTGAAAATCCCATGCTGATATGAGCATTCATTCTGGAGAAGTAGCGATGATGAAATTTTCAAGCTGGCCACTGTGGCAGCCATATTAGACATCATATCAGCACCATTTTCATTTAGGACTAACTAGACATCATAAGAAGTCTTATGGTGAAAACACAATGTCAATATGACTTTCCTTTCAGGAGAAGCAATGATAACAAGATTTTCAAGATAGCCGCCATGGCAGAAATATTGAACGTCAGATTGGCACCTTTTTCATTCAGGACCAACTAGACCTCATATGAAGCCTTTCAGTGAAGACTTCATGTTGATATGACCATCCATTCAGGAGGAGTAGAGATAACAGGATTTTCAAGATGACCACTGCGTGGCAGCCAAACTTGATGTCAGATCGGCACAATTTTCATTTAAGACTAACTGGACATCGTAAGAAATCTTTTGCTGAAAAACCCACATCAATGTGACTTTCTGTTCAGATGGATTTGTGATAACAAGATTTTCAACATGGCTGCTGTGGCAGCCATACTGGATGTCAGATCAGCACCATTTTTATTTAGGACTAGGTAGACATCATAAGAAGCCTTTTAGTGAAAATCCCATGTTGATATGACCATCCATGTAGGAGGAGTAGTGATAACAAGATTTTCAAGTTGGCCACTGTGGTGCCCATATTTGACATCAGATCGGTATTAATTTCATTTAGGACCAACTAGACATCATAAGAAGTCTTTCAGTAAAACGACCATGTTGATATGTCCATCCATTCAGGAGGAGTAGTGATAACAAGATTTTCAAGATGGCTGCTGTGGCAACCATATTGGACATCAGATCGGCAAGATTTTCATTTAGGACCAACTAGACATCATAAGAAGTCTTTTATTTAAAATCCCATGTTTATATGACCATCCATTCAGGAAAAGTAGTGATAACAAGATTTTCAAGATGGCCACTGTTGTGGCCATACTGGATGTCCAAGCAGCACCATTTTCATTTAGGACCAACTAGACCATGGTTTGAATATGTGTATAAAGTTTCATGGCAAATAATTTATGATGAATATCGTTAACAAACTTTTGCTCATGGACAGAAAGACGATGGATGACAGACAATGGACGAAAGAACATTCTATAAGCTCTTCTGGTCTATGACTAGTAGAGCTAAAAATAATGTCCAAAAAGTTACAAACAATATAAAATTTGAAAAATTGTCCTCAGAATCTAATCAGGTCACCTACAAAAGCATATCAACATGATTACTAAATTTTATTTCAATGCAATCACACTAAAACAGATTTGGAATAGGCACTTTCAATGCAATCACACTAAAACAGATTTGGAATAGGCACTTTCAAAATGCAATCACACTAAAACAGATTTAAAATAGGCAGTTTCAATGCAATCACACCAAAACAGATTTGGAATAGGAGTTTCAATGCAATCACACTAAAACAGATTTGGAATAGGAGTTTCAATGCAATCACACTAAAACAGATTTGGAATAGGAGTTTCAATGCAATCACACTAAAACAGATTTGGAATAGGCACTTTACAATGCAATCACACTAAAACAGATTTGAAATAGGAGTTTCAATGCAATCACACTAAAACAGATTTGGAATAGGAGTTTCAATGCAATCACACTAAAACAGATTTGGAATAGGAGTTTCAATGCAATCACACTAAAACAGATTTGGAATAGGAGTTTCAATGCAATCACACTAAAACAGATTTGGAATAGGAGTTTCAATGCAATCACACTTAAACAGATTTGGAATAGGAGTTTCAATGCAATCACACTAAAACAGATTTGGAATAGGAGTTTCAATGCAATCACACTAAAACAGATTTGGAATAGGAGTTTCAATGCAATCACACTAAAACAGATTTGGAATAGGCACTTTACAATGCAATCACACTAAAACAGATTTGGAATAGGCACTTTACAATGCAATCACACTAAAACAGATTTGGAATAGGAGTTTCAATGCAATCACACTAAAACAGATTTGGAATAGGAGTTTCAATGCAATCACACTAAAACAGATTTGGAATAGGAGTTTCAATGCAATCACACAAAACAGATTTGGAATAGGAGTTTCAATGCAATCACACTAAAACAGATTTGGAATAGGAGTTTCAATGCAATCACACTAAAACAGATTTGGAATAGGAGTTTCAATGCAATCACACTAAAACAGATTTGGAATAGGAGTTTCAATGCAATCACACTAAAACAGATTTGGAATAGGCAGTATATTTTATAGCTCGCAAAAACAATGTAATTAAAAATAACTGCCATCTTGATCACTGGGGCTGAAATATCACTGCCAATAATATTGTCACACTATCATCTTATACTAAACAGTAGATGGAGATGCCTAAAAGAAGGTAGAGGCAATTCCTCCCATCTGCTGGAGTGGTGGTCTGGTCACCCCCAGTCCCTGACTGCTTTTGTTAGCACTGCAACTCATCAGAGGGAACTAACTGGGCATTGATACATTGCTTCAACATATTGCTGTGTGTTGCTGATGCAAGTTTCAACCCCCCCCCCCCCCCTCAACAGTCAGTGTAGCTGCCTCAGCCATTTTTTGTCATGCGACAAAGGCACAGCCAGTTGGCAGGAAGCTATGACATTAAAACGATGCTGTATGCAGTTGGCACAGCTGGTTCAGTTGATATTGTCACTTAACACAGTCAGGATTTGATTGCCATTGCTGATATCACAAATACACCAAGAATATACTCTAAATCTGGTAGGGATCAATGTCCATTTTTATTTGGAAGTTTCCAGGAATTTGTATTATGTTGAACAGTAGTTAGCAATATAATTTCCATTTTTCAATTATGATAATTTGAAGCTAAACTGTGGTTTCCATGATTATTGTCATCCTTAAAAGTATTTATTAGTAAAAATGAATTAATAAAAATAATTACATACAATTAATTATAATTGCTACCAATCATCTGGGTGCTGTCTTGATCATTCTAGCTGAACTGTTATTATCAGGCAAATTATTATCCTGATTGCTAAAGTTAATTTATTAATTATCAAAACTGTCATTCTGATGACTAACAACTGAAATTATACCACTGCAGAAAAGTACCTGTGGGTAGAGATGGCTTCTGTGGACCACTGGTAGACTTGTTCCGGAAAATTCGTGAAAAGAGTCCCTGCTTCTGCTCTTGTTTTTCCTCCACCTTGGGCTTAGTTTTGTTGTTTGTCCGTGTGTCTGCTGAGGGACTGGAAGCTGGGGATGGCTGTGGTGTTGGGGAGAGGGTGGGGTCTGGGGATGTGACTTCAACAGCTGTTGTGGCCTTTTGTATGGCTGGGGCAGAAATAGACCTTGGTACTGTCAAAATACATACAGAAAACTGTAAATACTGTTACCATATAATAATAATAATAATAATAATAATAATAGCTTTCAGACAGAATTTTGTATTTATGACTTTCCTTTAATGCAGTTATATATTACCCTAAAGTTAAAAATTCAAGAAAAACATTGATGAAATTCACATCTTGTTTGAATATACAAGAAAATATCATTAAAAGTAGCCAAGAGGCAAGAGAGATAAGCAAGAGCCCCAAGTGGGACTGAGATTGCTCACCTGGCTGACATCTGACTAATAGCCAATGCAAGAGTAGTGGTAAAAAAAATCTAGGTTAGTATATTTCTTTTAATCAAATTTCTTATAATGTCGAAAGTTGTTTGAAAGTTGGGGGTTTTTTTTTTTTTATCTTCAGTCATATCTGATAGCAGATGGCCATCATTTGTACAAAGATGAAAGACCTTCAAACCAGGATGTTTTCTGCCAAATTTGGACAACTTCTGTTAACTTGGTTTTTTATGAGCAATCATTTAATGGTTTTTCTATTTTAGCATCAGCAGCAATATTGGATGGCAGATCTACTGTATATACTTGCTTCTAAGTTCTGAGTCCAACTGCAAACAACACAGACACTGATCTGCCATCACATAATGCACTGGCAGATCAGGGTCTATGTTGTTTGCTCTACTGATTACTCCTAACAAACGGCATGGAACATCATGTGACAGTAGATCTGGGTATGTGCAGTTTGCAGTTGGACTCAACTTACAAGCAAGTATATATGGTACATTATTTGTATCACTTTAAAAGACTATCACACAAGGTTATTTTCTGTCAAAAGTGGTCATCCTCTGTTAAATGTCTTTTAAAACATTGTTTGAAGGTTTTCCTATTTTTTAGTAACAGCATTCAAACTGGGTAGCAGATCTGCATAATTTAAACAAGTTCTTAAGACCTTCATGCCAAGATGTTTCTGTCAGATTTGGTCACATTCTCTAGAGCTTTGGGGGTGGGGGGGGGGAGTCATAGTTCTAAGATGTTTTATTTCTATTTTCAGAAACAGTGGCCATACTGGATAGTGGATTGGCATCAGATGTACAATTTGTACAAACCTAAAAGACCTTTATGCCAAGATGCTATCTTCCAAATTTGGCTCAAAATGTTGCTTTTTTTATGGTATATTTCCTTGCTTGGGGTTTATTTTTTTGGTAGGGTAGCTTTTTTTGGGGGGGGGGGGGGGGAGGGGAGGGTGCAGATGCAGGACTATACCATAAAATCACTTTGCCTTAGAGCCATGTAAGCTCCAAAACCTCATGATTAATTCTGCTGCCTTGTCTTGGGTAACATGTTGCAAACAAGGAGAAAAAAAGACGCTTATATGCTACAAACATTTTACCATTAAGAGGGAGGCTGTTTGGTTTAGACTGGCTCTGTGTCTCTTGTTTTCCAGACTGGTCCTCAGTCCTCTGTGACACTTTCTCCTGCTGCTCTCGTCTTTTGTTGTTTAATGCTTCTATAAAACTGTAGTCAAAAGACAAGCAAAAGATATTACAATCAAACTTGGTCTAACGCTCCACTTTGTAACACAGCACTTCTATAAAAAAGACAAATTTTTCAAGACCCACCACAATACACACCAAATAAAATTAACCTCTTGCAATAGCTACCTCTGTATTAAAGCTTGTTTTAGCTAGTCCCATGACCCCCTCCTACATGGGCTTGGGGATTCAGAATAGGCCTGATGCACTCTTTTGCATGTCATAATAGGCAACAAATGGAGGCAACATTTTTGCCCTGGGATGCATCCTGCATCGATTTTCCAGCTAAAGAGATCTGGACTTTTTAAAAGAATGAGGTTTATATAAAAAAAAATTGACTTTGTATTTTAAGGATTGTACCCATTTTTTGCATTTATCTTTATTTTTATGCCTATTTTTTTTATACCTAAAACTGACAGTACAATACATTCTTGTCAGGAGTGTTGTCTTCCACCCTATGGGAAGGACGTTTTTAGATGCAAGTTCAGTTGGGATGCTTTTTGATGATGTGCCGTCAAGGAGGGTCTTGGACATTTTAAAAGAATGTAGTTTGTGTAGCTAGTTTATGCCTTATATTTCAATGATTTTGTATTTGTTTACCTTTATCTTTTATTCTGTATCTATATATACAGTGGTTAGTGTGAAGGATTCATGACCAAAAGGGTATGGGTTCGAATCCTACAATCAAATTAGAATGGTGCATCCTTGAGCAAGGCACTTTACTGAAATAACCTCAGCCCTAACCTGCCGTGCCATAAAACACCAAACCTAATTTGAATGTCATGGTATGAAAGAAATTCTTTCAAAGGTAAGGCAAGATTTAATTCTACAATATATTGTTTTAAATCTTTCAAGACAACAAAAATCTGCAATGCATTAAGGACAAAAAAAATAATCCAGATTTATGATAATACTTTGATAATTTGTGTTTGGCATAAATTCTGATATATTAATTTTGAAGATCAGGGTCTCGTCAGTTTGTTAGGAGTAAACTAGAACAAACAACACAGACCCTTATTTGCCAGTGCATTATGTGATGGCAGATCAGAAATCATTTCTTCATGATAAAATGACCTTATCTATATTTCTCATAGCTTTTAATATGCCAGCTATTAATTTTTTATCAGCAGGACTCCTTTACAATATTAGCATTTTACAGAACAAAAGGGACATTTTTTGCAAGCAAAGATCATATTCATATATATAAATTCAACAAACTGACAATGAACAGTACAAAGTTTTTAATTAGCCTAAGCATGCTTTCAACTTACACTGAGTCTTTGTCAAAGACATAATTAATAATCACAAAATGGCATTCAGTGCATATGTTCAAAAACCAAGTTTGAATGGAAAACCTGCATACAGAGATTCATTTTGGGTGCAGACAAATGTACAGATGGACAAACAGATGGTCGGATAGACATGCACACAGACACCAAAGTCATCCCTATGTCCAGCTTCCGCCATGGCAGGCTCGACAACAAATCACTAAATTTACATCCATGAACACGAATACCATTAATGACACATTATACATCAACACCATGTTTAATAGTCCTCTGTGTATGAACTAGTAGGGCATTGTTGACTCTGGAGATTACTGATCAATGAATTTGACCTTTGGTCAAGGTATGTGGTTTTTAACTAATGTTACTGTGCAAAAAACCATTATTTTCTTATTAGAGTTACCGTGACCATGACCTCTTTCCTCTAGACCCCAAAATCAATATGTTGCTTTGTTAACTAAGTGCAAGCCATCCATACAGTTTGGTCAAGGACTTACTCTAGATTAAAAGTTATTCAGCAAACCCATTTTTCTTTGACCCGCAAATGACCTTGATCTTTGACTGTTTGACCCTAAAATCAACAGACCTCTTCCTTATCAGAAGAGCAAGTCCTCCACAAACTTTGGTCAAGGTATATGTATGAAAACTGAAATTTCTGTGCATAAACCGTTTTTCTTCTTTCAGTCAATGACCTTGACCTTTGATTGTTTGAAAACCTAATTAATAGGCTCCTTCCTACTTCAAGTGCAATAAAAGCATGAAGCGCAAAGTTGCTACATTGTCAAGTAATGTTGGTGTCATATATCTTGACCATATATATAGAAGCACTTTCTTGGCATAAACACGTCATTTATACCACCAGCATCCTCCTCTGGATCTCTCCATGCCCATGAGGACCAGGCCCTGATTCATAACTTAGAAACTGTTCATAGGCCCACCCTTAATGTACCTACATGGCATTACAAGGGGAGTTATGTGCAGACAGCATGGATTCCTGGGTATTTCCTTGCCCGCTGGGACCCTGCTCCAGGAGTCATAACTTGGAACCATCAAGATTCCCACCTAAGGGAGTTGGAGTGGCTCAGAGATTAAGGCATTGGAATCATGACCAGAATTTGTCAGTTCGATTCCAACTATATAATTAGCCTGGATCCTCAATAATATCCATGGATCTCACTCATGATCAAACTCATCTGAGATCTTGATGATACAAGCTTAGAGAGCAAGTCTGATCAAAATCTTATCATAAATATGGTCTCTGAAGTGTTCACAAGCTCAGCAAATCAGATGCAAGATCGCCTCATTGATATGCGTAAATGTCACTCATAACTGAACTCAGATCGGGGATTTACAGTAGTTCTTTCAGTTGGTAGAGCATCAGACTCATAATCCAAGGGTCGCAGGTTCGATACCCATTCAGGCCAGCCCAGATCAGCTGCCACAGTGTGTTCCTGTTATTAAGTTTACAAACCAAATCGAATCAAAATCTGATCAGAAATATGACCTACAGAGTGTTCACAAGATCAGCCAATCAGATGCAAGATCACCTCCATAATATGCATGGATATTACTCATAACTAACTGAAGACATCTGAAATCTTGATGATATAAGCTTACAAAACAAATATGATCAAAATCTCATCAGAAATATAAGACTCTAGTCTGTTTACAATCTCAGCCAATCAGATGCAAAATCACCTCATAAATATGCATGGATGTGACCTTATCCGAAATCACAATGATATAAGCGTACATACCAAATCATACCAAATCAAATCAAAATCTGATCAGAAATATGATCTATAGAGTCTTCACAAGCCAATCAGAGATGAAATTTTAGCAAATTGGGAGTAGAATCTTTCAGTAACTTATTTACTGTGAATTCACTATTATACATGTGGTACCCACTTTCATGGAGAACCAAGTTTCCTGGGGTACCAATTTTCAAGGATTTCATGGTTGCTGTATAGCATGAATTTAAAGATCCAATCAACAATGATTCTTTTGTGGAAACATTGGGAACTATTCTCAAATCTACAAATTAACTGTTTCAAAACCCCAAAAATTGACATCCATGAAACCACGAATTTACAGTATACTTAAATTTGAGAAAATTTTAAAAACAGAAATTTACAAGGATAAACTTTCAGTGCTTTATTTGTACCTAAACTGAAGTATTTTTTGAAAACAAAAAATCAAAATTCTTAACTTTTGGTAACTTTCTTGTTTTAAATTTTCCTTACAATCTTTGGTATGCACTAAATTTAGTATGGACTTAACAAGATGTTGTATAACCTTATGTCATATTTTCAATATAACACGTGATCTATAATGCTATAATACCAATCCAAATATTGAAAACACAGTTGACTTGGAGTGCTTAGTGAAATTAATTTAGATAAGATCAAATGGAAGAATATAACTCCAAAGATATTGCTATTTTTAGGGACCTTTTCACTATCATAAATATACTGCTCTCTAGTATTTTCTAACTTTTCGTTTCTTTGTATGTCAAAAGAGAATTTATTTTAACACCTGAAACATTATTTGAGGAATTGTTGCAGTGACTTCCTTTTAAAAGTACTCAATGGAACAAATATCTAAGAGAGATAACTACTATCAGATATAAACATTTACCTAAATTTGGGTTGCTTTCTTTGACATATAACATTTACCTAAAAGGCCAGCGGATCTATGCTTTATTTTATTAATTTGAGTAAGACCATAAAGTTTGTTACTATAATTAGTAATACAAACTATATTTGGTAAAAGAAAATTTACACTGTAACGTAAGCATGGAGGGATTGAAATCCCTCCAAGCCAAAAGTGGTTAACTGCAATGCCAAAGGGATGTAAATGGGAATCAAGTCATACTTCGATACATTTTTAGTGATTCATTGAACACAACATTTAACATCAGTCCAGTTTGTCATGTGAAGATGGTCTCATATTTTGTGCTTATTTTTTAAATGAAATTTATGGCACTCATACTGTAATAAATGGAAGTATTGGAACAGGAAAAGTTGATTCATTTGAAAATAATTAAGGGTGTCCCAAGTTTTATAGTGTCACAAGACTTATTATGGTATAATGATTTCTATGATCTCCTTGCCAATAAAATAAACATTAAAGTCATATAGATGCATAACTGAGTGGCTCTAATATGCATTTGTTTTGCTTCTCTTGCATTCTGGGTTTAATCCACAGTTCAAACACTAGCAATGGTATGCAGTCATCAATCCAGAATCAGTGGTTTCTTCCTAGTTCTCCATTTTCCTCAACGTTAAAGCTCACAAAACTTTCATACTGGAGCCATCAAAAGTCCATTATATAAGTAGACCAAATGTATTATGCAACCGACAACTCTTCAATCTACCCCTAGCTACCACCAGCTGTCAGTCAAGTATTGTTTATTCAAAATTCCAATGAACTCTAGACATGAGTAACGTGTGATTTATAACATAATAATGTCAGAGGTAACAAGTTTTGTCAGACTACTAATGATCTGACACCTTGGTAAATTTTACCATATAAAAGGTGCAAATTCAAACTGTTAAACCTTCACAATCTTTCACCCAATTTTTTAAAAAGTTTTCGCTATGAATTAAATAAAAATTTAACACTAATAAAAAGGCAGAATTTTAAAAAGAAAATCTTTGATTTTATAGACAATTATGTTATTTACTTGGCATGACTATCTCTTAGTTGTGGAGTTTTCAATTAACATAGAATAAATAAGTTTAAACTGTAGACTTACACATGATAGTTTTGCTCCTCGGACTCCTCCAGAATGTCCAACTCCTCAACAGTGGAGACCATGTCTTTGGCACTCAATTCCAGCTGCTTCAGCAATGTCTCTTTCTAAAATATACAATATCTGACATTGTTTAACACAAACCTAACTCCAAAAAGTATAGTCCTAGATCTGTCACTGCATATTGTACAGAATGATCAGTGTCTATGCTATTCACTTTACAAGACTATATTGAATAAGGGCCGTTTTATGAAAAAAGTTTTAGATATAAATTTGAAGATTGTTTGTGTTTCTGTGTCATCCAATACATAAATAAAACTGTTTTACAGTTATTATGTTCATAGATTTATATTTCATACAAAAAACAGCTGTTGAAAGTGGGGTGGTATATTTAGAAATTGAAGAATATATGCTCAGTTTTTCAACTTCAACTCCAATTAGATATGAACACAGACTTGCTCCATGAAGAAAGTTTGACAGATTGTGTATCTATTATGGAAAAACTTGTGTTCAAAATATCATCACGGAGCAAGGTTGTACTGGTGTCTAAAAACAAAAATACTTAAAACTTTTGCTTGGTAGCATTTGGCAATTTGTTGCTGTTGTGTTAAATCCACCTCAGAGTTGGAGAACCACAAATGCAGTTGTTCGTAGTATCTTAATTTTTATTCCTAGCAGCATTCTGCTTTAAAAGTACCAAGAAACAAATAAATCCAGATTGTCTAAACAATCTTATTCATCTTTCTCTTTCTTTTCCTTTTTTTTTTTTATAACTCGCATGCATGTCTTAATTTTGGGGGGTATGGATGTTAGTGGGGATTAAATATTTTAAAAATCAAATATTAATATACAACTTCATGGAGTAAAAAAGAACAAAAATATATTTTTATCCTCATTTAAAATTTAGTGAAAAATTTTATGGAGAAGTCCATCAATGATAAATACATACAAAAAAGTTGGAAAATTGTAATGTCTTTTTTTTATATATCTTTTCTGCATTCTGTTTATATGGCAACCAACATCTGATCACAAAACTTGTGTCAGAAATGAAATAACACCACCTCATACATGTAATATACATCATGTCAAGAAAATTCAAGAGATGACTGGAAATGGCCCTTTATTTAATGTACAAACAGGTAATTACTGCACAGTGAAACCTGATTATCAAGAGGCACAAACAATTATATCATGCCCTTAATAAACTGTCCTTTAAATGGGGGAATCACTTTAAAGCTCCATTATAATGTCCAGTGGCTGCTACAGAATTAACTCATTATTCCCAAATGCCACAGTAACTCCTTTTACTTTACCTGCCTAATCCCCACTGAGCCATAATAAAATGGTGCAATTAACCTTGTATGTGTACTGGGTGCCACAACTGAACAGTCTTATTAGTACAGATCTTTATTCTGCACAATGAGTTATTACAGGACACACTATTGGTTTATTTTTCAATATATACTAATTATGCATGCAACTGAACCAATCAAACTTTAGCTGCACATAGAGAGGAAACGTTGGACAGCAAAAAAAAGAAAGAAAATTTGATTTCACTAGTGCCACAATAGAAGAATTATTTGAAATAAAAACAAGAGTCCCTCTAAGGGACTGACGTTCTACTGGGCGAAAAGAATGTCCAGGAATTCAAGATAAGACCATTTCTTCCTTTTAACTGTCAAATGTTGAAACCATCTCTGATATTCTTCAGTGATAACAAGATTTTAAAATTAGCTGCTGTGGTACACATATTGGATGTCAGCCTGGCACCATTTTCATTTAGGACAAAGCAGACATCATTAGAAGTCTTTAAGTGAAAACCCAGTGTCATAATGATCATCCTTTCAGGGGGAGTACTGACAACAAGATTTTTAAGACAGTCATCATGGCAGCCATATTGGATGTATGACTGGCACCATTTTCATTTAGGACTTGGTGAAAAGCCCCTTTCATAATGATCATCCATTCCAGGGGAGTAGTGACAAGATTTTCATGACAGCCATCGTGGCAGCCATATTGAATTAATGACTGGCACCAAGAAGGTAACATAAGAAATCTATTGGTAAAAACTCCATGTTGATATAGCCATCCATTTGACAAGGAGAAGAGATAACAATATTTTCAAGATATGACTTTCCATTCAGGAGAAGTAGCAACAACAAGATTTTCAATATGGCTTCTGTGGCTGCCATATTGTATGTCAAATCAGCACCGTTTTAAAATAAGACCAACTGAACATCATAAGAAGTCTTCTGGTAAAAATCCCACGTCATTATGACTTTCTGTTCAAATAGAGTTATGATAACAAGATTTTCAAGATGACTGCTATAGCGGCTATATTGGATGTCATATCAGCACAATTTTTATTTAGGACCAGCTAGGCATCATAAGAAGTCTTTCAGTGAAAACCCCATGTAGATACAACCATCAATTCAGGAGGAGTAGCGATAACAAGATTTTCAGATGACTGCCATGGTGGCCGTATTGGACATCAGATCGGCACCATTTCATTTAGGACAAACTAGACATCACAAGAAGTCTTTTAGTGAAAACCCCATGTTGATATTACCACGCGTTCAGGAGGAATAGCAATAACAAGGTGGCCATATTGGACATCAGATTGGCATCATTTTCATTTAAGCCCAACAAGACATCATAAGAAGTCTTTTGGTGAAAACCCCTTGTTGATATGACCATCCATGCAGGAGTAGTAGTAATAACAAGATTTTCAAGATGGCTGCCATTATGGCCAAATTGGACTTCAGATCAGCAGCATTTTCATTTAGGCCCAACTAGACATCATAAGAAGTCTTTTAGTGAAAACCCCATGTTGATATGACCATCCATTCAGGAGGAGTAACGATAACAAGATAATTAAGATGGCCACTGTGGTGGCC
Source organism: Margaritifera margaritifera (assembly GCA_029931535.1). Classification (NCBI taxonomy): domain Eukaryota; kingdom Metazoa; phylum Mollusca; class Bivalvia; order Unionida; family Margaritiferidae; genus Margaritifera; species Margaritifera margaritifera. Next base: position 2,910,289 of record JAQPZY010001456.1, read on the forward strand.
ATACTGGATACCCTAGCAGCTTCCATTTTCATAAGGACCAACTAGACCATGCAATGAATGTATGTGTAAAGTTTCAAGGCAATCCTCTACATAGTTTAGGGGACTAGTGACTAAAAACTTGTGCTAACAGATAGATGGACGATGGATGGACAACATACGATGGACAATGGACAATTGACCATCCCAAAAGCTCTTCTGGTCTATGACCAGTTGAGCTAATGATGGAACACAAGAAGAATCTGTTACCAGGAGGAGAAATTACCTGACTTACTCTGATGGAGAATTTTTGAATTTTCATCAACTAAAATTGACAATGAACTTTAAATACCCACTAAAGAAGAAAGCAACAGTGATGGGAATGACAGTGAAGAAGAAGATGGAGAAAAAAAAGTAAGAAAGGATCGGTGGATCATTAATGACAGAACACACATTAACAAGCAACCGTTTTCTGGACAGCACCAGAACCAACACTGATTTTAGACCTGAGTGGAAAAGAATTCGATTTTTTTCCACCATTTTTGGTCGAATTTTATTGAAGTTACTACATTATTCTGTGGGAATTCACAAAGAGATTCATGGAATTATATACATGTATGTATAAGGATTAATGTACTATTTATGACAAGAGGACAAATATTGTAAAGTAAATCACTTTTCTTTTACCAATTGCAAGAGCTTTTTATTTTTGCATGTTCCATGAAATTTATACTATTATGTAGATACATTTATTTAGAAGAACTTTGCCATATATCAGCTCAACTGAAGGAATAAAGCAAAAAATAACCAAATTCTTTAAAGTTACATCCTCTAACAATCAGTCAGTTAAATATTATGAGTCTGAAAGATACAAGCACTGATAAGAATTTCACTGCCCTAGGTGATCCCTCTATGTTTATGTTGTAGAGGAAAACGTCTGTTGCTTGACTCAGTGGATAATGAGTTATAGCGGGAAGGGTCATCAGAAGGCACTTAGAAGCTTACCATATTTACATATGCATCAATAAACAGTGTATATACATCAATATGTTATTCTCCATGATCAACAGACAAAAGATTTTAAAAAAAGATTTGACTGGTATGAAAGGATGTGTAATAAAAACAGCATTGTGATAGCACACAAAAAAAAAGTTCTATGAGAGAGTTTAGGGGTGGAAAAATCCAAAGTATGACAGCCCTGGACAAAATGGAAATCTTGCTGTGGAAGTAATATTTTTTGTCACTTGACTGGAATTCTGTATAGAGTACCATGTAAAACCCCAGATCTTTGTGTAATTCAATGGAAATCTTGATTCTGGGCAAGCAGACCATTTTCGGATTTTTCCAACTGTAGGGAATTCACAGTCATAATTTTGTAATAAGGTACTATGTACCTGACATGGATTGGGACAGTACTAACTGGCTTCTGTCCACTAAGATGGATGTGTCTGATATAATGTAAATTAGCATAACCAGTTACAAGTGCATGTTGTAATGAAAGACAATGTCAGGAGATACAAATAAATGCTTGCCTCAAACAAGAGTAACGAGAAACCTCAAACAAGAGCACATTATACAACTGCCCCATTCCTTAATGAACATAAATGAAATTTGTTATGCAGAAACCATTTTTCTTCTTTCTGTCAAGGTAACCTTGACCTCTGCCATTTTGACCCTGAAATCAATCTGCTTCTTCCTTACCACAAGTGCAAGCCATCCACAAACTTTGGGCATGGTCTGTAGTGTAGAACTAATGTTGTTGTCCAATGACCATTTTTCTTCTTTCAAACCAGTGACCTTGACCATTGACCCCAAATTCAATAACCTTCTTGCTTACCCCAAGTGCAAGCCATCCACAAAGTTTGGTTGATGTTTGACGTGTAGAACTAATGTTATTGTGCAGAAACTATATTTCAATTCTTGCAGTCACAGTGACCTTGATCTTTGACCTTTTGACTCCAAAATCAATAGGATTCTTCCTTACACGAAGCCATCCACAAAGTTTGGTGACTATAGATGATAGAGAACTCAAGCTGTTGTGTGGAAAGCATTGGTCTTCTTTCAGTCACAGTGACCATGACCTTTGAGGTTTTTAGCCCAAAATCGATAGGATCCTTCCTTACCCCAAGTGCAAGCCATCCACAAGGTTTGGTAACTGTAGATGGTGGACAACTGAAGTTATTGTGCAGAAACCAAACTGATAATAGACAGACAACAACATAACATAATATGCTCCACCTTATGGATGGCACATAAAGAGGATACAAGAGAGTAAACAGATTTTACTTGGAGATGGAAAGGGGGTTAATTTCTGATGAATGAAATGGACATTCCAAAGCAGAAACTTCACCCTCATGTCACTTTTCTCTGCATAATGTTTACCTGTATGTCAGTTTTCTATGGGATTAATATTCCATATAACATATGTAAAATGGCAGACAGATAGACATGAAAGGACAGCACAAACAGTTGTGCCCATTATATCCTCCTTTTTTTTTTAAAGTTTGTCATAAGCAAGACAAAACTGGCTTACCTGCAGCTGAAGGAATGGCAGATTCAAGAATTTATGAATATACTTCAGTCCAAAACTATTTCTCATCGATGACTCAGCATATCTGATATGAGCAGCGCCCTCTGGTCTACAAAGGGAAACAATCATGTGTAAACAGAGTGCATGTATTCACAAGCAATATGAGCTTGATTTATAAGAAATGCAATCAATTATAAAATTATAATTAAGCGAAGAAGAAAAATGTTTTTAGATGTTTGAATTAGCAAAGGAAAAGCAGTACTTTGGCAGATATTCCTCCTTCAATACAAGGGAAATACTATGAAATTGATATGATGAACTGGGATAAACAATTAATTTCTCATTACAACAAATTACTTGCTTACATCCAAACATCCATTAGAATGACTACTTAATTTGTTTAATATTCTGATTCCTATGAGTTAGTGATAAATCAGTTCCACTCTATTAACAGAATGTATACAAATTTTCTTTCCTTTCCATTCTGCTCATGGGGAACCTATCCATTCATTTTTGAAAACACAGGCAACCACTACCCAGAAAACAAAGGAAAAAAGTATGACAACTTCACAATTTGAAAGTGCTTTAAGTAAAACAACAACACTTTTAGAATGGACAATATCCTGTAGATTCATTAAATTCTGTGGTTATGACTTTTTATGGTTTTGGACATGATTTAATAATTTATTAAATTCTTTGGCATGGTTGTGATTGGGCAGCAATCTAGGCCTATAAATGCTTGACATAGTCAGGATTGGGCACCAGGCTAGGACTATAAATGCTTTGACATAGTCAGGATTGGGCACCAGGCTAGGACTATAAATACTTTGACATAGTCAGGATTGGGCACCAGGCTAGGACTATAAATGCTTTGACATAGTCAGGATTGGGCACCAGGCTAGGACTATAAATGCTTTGATATGGTTGGGATTGGGCAGCTGGCTAGATCTATAAATACTTTGGTATGGATGGTCAGGTTTTGGCAGCAGGCTAGACCAACAAGTGCTTTGACATGGTCGGTATTGGGCAGTTGGCTAGACATATAAATACTCTTATGACATGGTTGGGATTGGGCAGTTGGCTAGACATATAAATACTCTTATGACATGGTTGGGATTGGGCAGTTGGCTAGACATATAAATACTCTTATGACATGATTGGGATTGGGCAGCAGACTAGGATTATAAATACCCTTATGACATGGTCAGTATTGGGCAGCAGGCTAGAGCTATAAATACCCTTATGATATGGTTGGGATTGGGCAGCAGGCTAGAGTCATAAATACCCTTATGACATGGTTGGGATTGAGCAGCTGGCTAGACCTATAAATACCATTATGACATGGTTGGGATTGGGCAGCAGACAAGGACTATAAATGCCCTTATGACATGGTCATTATTGGGCAGCAGGCTAGAGCTATAAATACCATTATGACATAAAATAATGTACATAGATTTTGATTCAGAATAGAGTCAGCACTTGTGTAAGAACTTTTCTGTTGAAATAAAATTTGTAGATATGCTTTTGATCAGGAGGACATCCTATTTTCCTCAAAATTAAAACTAACAAAATTGCTTTTAAAATTTGTTTTTGTAGCAACCATGAAGTCCACTAAAATTGACATCCAATAAATAAAAGTGAATTCCCAGTTTCAGATTTTCAAGTATCTGAAAGATCAACAAGGGCATATTCAAAATGACTAATCTATACATCGCTGAACCATAATAATTTCTTGATTATGTCACATCCAAAAAAGGTGTATATTAGATATGTGAGCAATTATACAGTTGTCCCCCTTTTGAGAGGCCCCTCTCAAGAAAAGCCACCCCATTTTTAAGGCCACCTTTCCAACACCAAAATAGTATATTTTAACTATTGTTTCCCTTTCATGCGAGGCCACCTTTCTTAAATGGCCACCTTCTTACAACAGAATAGGTCAACTTATAACGGGAGGGAACAATTATAGCAGAACAATTCATAAATCATAATTTTCAACCATGAAAATCTCTCGTCTGTTACATGACAGATATGATTCTTGACAACAATTATCTCTCATCTGTTGCCAAATGACAGATATATGACTCTGAACCACAATAATCTCTTGTCTGTTGCCAAATGACAGATATATAATTATGAATGACAATCATCTCTCATCTGTTGCCAAATATCAGATATGATTCTGAATGACAATAATCTCTCATCTGTTGCCAAATGACAGATTGTTGCCAAATGACAGATATGATTCTGAATGACAATAATCTCTCATCTGTTGCCAAACGACAGATATATGACTCTAAATGACAATAATCTCTTGTCTGTTGCCAAATGACAGATATATGATTCTGAATGACAATAATTTCTCATCTGTTGCCAAATGACAGATATATATGATTCTGAACCGCAATCATCTCTCAATTTAAAATCCTGAAAATAGTTGACACACAAAAATTCAGAACAAAATAACCTTTGCCTCTCACCTTTCGAGATGCCTCACAAAGTAGTGTGCCTTGTCCTCCAACACAGTGCGGTGATGCCCCATGTCTCGGTGGTTTCCCAGTACAAGGATTGGAATGTGTGGTGGTATCTTCTCAATCTCTCGCTCAACATATGAGAATGTCCTAAAACGGGGAAAACACGACTTAGTCAAGACTAACTCAAATGGCCAAAAAGAATTGTCAGGAATCCAAGACAAGACTGCTTTTCTTTTTAACTGCCGAGTGCTGAAATTGTTCTCTGATATTCTTGAGCTATAACAACATTTTCAAATTGAAAACTGTGGCAGCCATATTAAATGTAAGATCAGCACCATTCTCATTTAGGACCAACTAGACATCATAGAAAGTCTTTTGGTGAAAACCCCCATGCCAATATGACCAGCCATTCAGAAGAAGTAGCAACAATAATATTTTCAAAATGACTGCCATGGTGGCCATATTGGAGGTCAGATTATCACCATCTTCATTCAGGACCAACTAGACATCATAAGAAGTCTTTTGGCAAAAACCTCATGCCAATATTCCCATCCATCTAAGTGGAGTAGCTGTAATAAGATTTTCAAGATGGCCACCATGGCAACCATATTGGAGGTCAGATTGGCACCATTTTCATGTAAGACCAGCTAGACACCTTATTAAGTCTTCTGGTCAAAACCCAATGTCAATATGACTTTCCATTTATAAGTAATAGCTATAACAATATTTTCAATATGGCGGCTACAGTGGTAATATTTTGCAGGTCACACTGGCATCATTTTCATTTAGGACCAACTAGACATCGTACGTCTTCTGGTGAAAACCCTATGTTGACAGAACTTTCCGTTCAGGCATAGTAGTAGCAATAACAAGATTTTCAAGATGGCTGGCATGGTGGCTATAGTGAAGGTCAGATTGGCACAATTTTCATTTAGGACCAACTAACCAACCAAACATCATAAGAAGTCTTTTAGTGAAAACCCCATGTTGATATGACCATCCATCCAGGAGTTGTGATAACAAGATTTTCAACATGGCATTTGTGGTAACCATACTGGTTGTCCAATCAACACCATTTTCATTTCAGACCAACTAGATCTAGGATGAATGTGTGTGTAACGTTTCATGGCAATCCTCCAAGTACTTAAGAAGGAATAGCGATATCAAACTTGTGCTAATGGACGGACAGATGATGGACAACATTCCATCCGATAAGCTCTTCTTGTCTGTGACCAGTAGCAGGACTCGAAATTATGATTATTTTTTCACTAAACCACAGTATCACCAAAATTAAATTTTTACTGATCCTGCATAAACTTCACTGATCCTGCTAAAAATCAAACAGAAGCCAGTTCAGTTTGTAATTCAACATTTATTATTCATTAACATCTAAAAGCAACTGTATATCACAACAAGACTCACAAAAAGTTTAAAGTTCATGTTCATTTTCTGTATCTGATTCATCATCAGATCTAGGTCCATAAGGTATAGTTTCTGGCCTTCTGTTTCTTGGTCCTGCAGCTTGCCACTGCTTAATGGCATCTCCTGGATATTAAACCTTGATGTCTGGCGAGTTAAGGAGGACCATCATTAGATCTGATAATGCAGCTGGTCCTAGTGAACTACCAATCTGAAAATTGTTACATCCATCAACGAATGAAGTACCCCACACACTTTGGTATTTCTCCAAATACTCAGTGCAGAAAGTGCACATCAGTTTTTCCTGGGTTGAACTTCAGCCATTTGTGTTCATATTCCCAGCATTTGTGGTACTTTCTTAGTCTCTTCCCTTGATCATATTTGCAATCGCACTCTTTCTTGTCATCATCTAATTTCTGCTGCTTAGGTGGCAGATGCGCACCTTGCAAATATTTCCACATGTTTACAGTTGTCACCGCACAATGTATTGAATGTTTATCAGCAACGATACAAATATTAAAACACATTGTTCTGTATAATTCTGGATTATTCGTTGAGTCGACGAATGCAACCTTATCCGATTGGTTAGTACTAGCCTGAGACCTTACACCTTTTGTTATCAGGAGTAATGAAATCATTGCTTGGGGGGCAGTACACCATGCTAGTTCCATATGCACGTAGACTATTTTGACAATAATCACACTAAATTACCTGATGAGTGGATCAGTGGCTTAACTCCTGTCCATTTGGGCCATGAGCATTTATTGTACCTCGTCAATCGCTGGATGTTGGAAGGTATTCAAATAACCCAATAAACAGACCAATTAACCATTAAGGGAAATGCTGACTCACGACCACTTCTTAACTGCTATGATAGGTGACCGGTGGTAATTTTCACTGCCCCAATGTATTAGTGACTACTGGGTTTTACCGATCTGCCAGCAAAATCACTAACTGCAGGATTGCGGGTTTAATTTCGAGCCCTGCAGTAGAGATAAAAACACAATGTCTATTGGCTAATCTATTGCTGCATGGACTTGTAATCCCTCAAGAAGCTAGTCTGAATTTTTTAATGAGAGAGTGTAGCAATATAAAACTGCTTTAAGTAATTGCAACCTACTTTTATAGTAAAAAAAACCTTACAAAAAATTTATGTGGGCTATATTTTATCACAACCTCTTATATTCAAGCTTAAAGTGTTTGTCAAACATCAAAACAAACTGGATCACTGTGACCTACTTTGCATGGCAGGTCATATATGTATGAACAATGTTATCAACAACTTACAAAAATTGTGTCTGACCCATATTTCCCATACTGTTTATACCATGGCCAAAAAACTTTACATTGTTACAGCGTATTAAGTGAATAAGTATTACATGACAAAAAGTGTACAGCTGAAAGAGTTAAATTCTGAAATGCATATTCAAAGCTGCTGTAATTTATTTTAATTGTTTTAATTGTTTAGTTAGATGATTTATTGCTAACACAGTGCAGAAATTTAAATAATCAATTCACTCCAGATATCAATGTAGATTTTAACAAGCAAATTCCGATTTTGAGTTCACCAAAAGTATACAACGATAAATTCTGACTGTAACCCTTGTGACAGAGCTTCAGACTTATGCGGACAAGTAACCAAGTTTTATGTCTGTATCTCAAAGGGCACTAGAGCAAAAGTTCCGAAAAGGTAAGATATTGATCAGTGACCTTGACCTTGAAGATAAAACCATGACTGTGATGCATGAAATGCCATCAAATATAGAAACAAAGTGTATCATGGATCATCCCTGAACCTCAAACAGTTTTTAAGATCCAAAGCAGAAACAAAAAGAACCATGAAAGATATGCCTGTGAACTTGACCTTGAAGACAGGACTCCAAATGCGGAATGCATTAGAGCTTCTGGTGACAATAAATAAGTATACTAAATTTAATTTATTTATCTAAAACAGCTCATAAGTTATCAAGTGGAATGGAAAATGTTACTGAAACCTAAAGTATTGACTGTGACCTTAGTCTTGATGATAGGACCCCCAATGTGGTACATTATAAATACACCAAGTTTCATCCCTTAATTTCATGGCTCTGAAGTTGTAGAAAATGGAAGGAAAGTGTGAAGGAAAAATTTGACATACTGATCCATGACCTTGACTTTAAAGATAGGACCTCCACTGTGGTATGCAACACACCTGCTACTGATGATGTATAACAATGCCATGTTTCATATCATGATATCAAATGACCCTTAAGTTATAGAAAAGTAAAATGTAATGGAAAATTTAAAATACTGACCCATGACCTTGATCTTGAAAATAGACACCCCAATGTGGTACAAGAGACACTTTCCAATGATAATGTATTAGTATACCAAATTTAATCCCTTAAGCAGAAAGCAGGATGGTAAACTTAAAATATTAACTTGTGACCTTGACCTTAAAGACAGGATCCTCAATGTGGTACACAACGTGCCTTCTAATGAAATGTATGTGTATCATTGTTCATCCCATAATCTCTAACAGCTCTGAAATTTTAAACCAGAATGGAAAGTGTGATAGAAAACTTAAAATATTTAATCATGATCTTGACCTTGAGATATAATCACCAATGTGGTATGTGGCACATATTCTCTGATGATGTAAAAGTATACCAAGTTTCATTGCTTAATCTCAAACAGCTCAATAGTTATAGTGCAGAATGGAAAGTTTGATGGAAAACTTACAATACTGAGCCATAACCTTGACCTTGAAGAAAAGGCCCCCAATTTTTTTTTGCGACACACATTCTAAAAAGTATATCAAGTGTAATTCCATAATCTCAAATGGCTTGAAGCAGAAACGAAAGTGAGGGAGCTGTGACCTTGACCTTGAAGATATGACCCCCCAATCTGGTATGCAAACACATTATAATGATAATATATATTATTCCATGTTTCATCCCTTAATCTCAAATGGGTTCAAAGTTACAGAGTGGAAAATAAAAGTTTAATGGATAGACAGACAGACAGAAACACAGATAATGTGTCCCCAACTTTTTGTGAAATGGTGGAGGACAAAAACAAGAAACAAACCACTGTTTTGTGATGTCATACACCAGTATGACTCCCTGGGTTCCCTTGTACACATCAATAAACTCTGCATCCAAGCACATCTCTTGCTGATCTTCTTCCTGAAGTGAAATATAAATATAGACTATCTGTACAGTAACTTGATGTGGAATGCTGTATCATGTTGAGTTAACAGCATTTGTGTCTGAATCCAACTAGACCCAAATAGTCAAGTTTAATCCCAATCTGGGCACTGTCAACAAGATATGATATGGCAATTCATATCAAGTTTGTGTAATAATGACAATGTGTTTATTATTTACATCAATGATGCTATACAAAACAAGGATGATAGCAGTATTCCATTTAAACTTTTCCTACTGCACATTGTGTGACCAAACAGTCTACACTCATAAAGCATACAGCAATGGATAATTAACAAAGCTGTTGTCCTTTCTCTATTGCATACCTTATTTTCCAGTCAATTTTACTCTTATCACTGAATTTATAAAATGCAAGGAAACTGTCACAAAAATTCAGATTTTTGGATGTGCATATAACACCTAACCTGAATTTTTAAATAGAATTATAATGCCTTTGTTTACATTGCAATTTTAATTTATAGGAAAAAATAACAATGGAAATAATAATTTGAAATCAAATGTTCTGTTTTATTTTTAGATGAGTCTAGTGAGCCCCAAGTCAAAGTGGTGAAAGAAGAAGTTGGTCAGTTACCTCAATCTGTGCAGTGAGATCAGGGTTGAATATCAGTGATGCATTCATAGTCAGTGTTGAGGCACCCAGATCTGTACTGATGAGAGCTTCAGATGAAGTTTATAAGTGCAAATATAAGACTTTGATAGGACTGCATTAGAATACTCTGATGAAGTGTTAGGATAACAGCAACAGATTCCCTATTCTAGCCAATCTGATCAAAGAAATTATCTGCATCCCAGCTACCTCTGTGCCAGCTGCAAGAGTATTCAGTACTGGTGGGAATATCACAACATTCCAAATGGCAGCTATTAAGGCAAATAATGTGGATAGGTTGTTGTTCCTCAAGAAGAACATAAAATTCACTTATTTTGTTTTTTTTAATCATGTGATTGCAGCACTGATGACTCAACACCTTTATCAAGTTGTTACATTTTTCAGTTTTTTAGTGACAACCTTTTCTGATCATTTCTTTATTTTCATTGACTGAAGTTCTTGATAAGAACTCGTAAACAATATTACTTTGCAGTGCACTCTGCATATGACATTTTTAGCTAGCCTTAACATTTGTTGTGCTGCTTTCACACATTACTGCCTTAAGCAACAGCACATGGCATATAAATCATTCTTCTGCACATGTGTAGAAACATTGGAGACTTCAGAGATTAAGCCAAATCTAGTAAAATTTATTCAGTTTTCTTCTGTATGACCATTTTTACTTATTCAGGTTGTTTTTTTAAAAACTGTTACTGTTGTCTTAATTAAAGTTTCAAATTACTTTTTTCAATACTTATCTTTTAGCTCCAAACTCTCTTTTCTTACCTGACCGTAAACACACAATCCTTTTGCATTTTCTTCAAAAATGTGGAGAAGCACAGTTGGTAGAACATGTTGTTTATTATAATAAAACTTACAGGCTGAGCATATCTAGTTGATAGTTGATATTAGTACATGGTTTTCAAAATGGTAACATTGGTAGCAATATATATCAATACATACTGCAATACAACATTCTATATCGCAATATGATTTCTGCTGGCAATACTCACCTCTTATGTATACCAAGTATGGTTGAAATACCTTGGACAATTTAAGACTGAGAGACAGACAGACTGATATAGCGATATCCCCCATTATTACATACCTAGGGAAAAAAATATAATCTTCTTCCAATCCTGCTTTAATAGCCCTATTAGTGGTAGATGGTACAGTAAAACCTGTCAGTAGCAGCCACCCACGGGAAAAGGCAAAACTGGCCTTTGTACACAGATGACCTCTGTATGCAGGTTCACTTTTTAAAATTGGTTTTTGACCAAATAACATGCACCAAATATCATTATTATTATTATTATTATTATTATGTTATCAAGATTGTTTTATGTACACTATTCAACAAAATCATAAAATATGTGCATATATTGTTCTCTCCCAAATTTATGTTCCACACAATATTACTGTATCCTGCTCACTTTCATCCATCCTAAAAATTAAATTGTCAAGGACTTAAAATGATCACTGATATCAGTTTTGTTGTGCACCATGACAAAACAATAATTTCACTACTGACTGACAGCTTACATGACTGTAAAACCGAAGACTGACTCTTTGGTCGGCCAACTTGTACAACTTTCACTTGGAAACAGCTGTTCATGCTTTAAAAATAATATCTGGATCAGCCAGTTGCTCAACTCACCAAGATCAAAAGATAGTTGGTTCATGTGAGAAGTCTGTGATGAATAGGAAATCAAAGAAAGCCGTATATGGCTATTCTTTGTGACCCATGAACAGAAACTTCACCTGCTTTTAAAGACAAGTTTTAAATACTGAATGACCCCTGACCCTAATGAAAAGAGATGCAACTCATATCTCTTCTCAAAGACGAACTTTGTTCTTCAGAGATAGCTTCAATTCACAGGCAAATAGATGAAGATACCGAACTATACCTGTCACACTGGCATAAAAGGCAAGTTCCATTTCTGCTGCTAGAACACAACTACTTTTCCCACCATCCAGCAAATGAATTGCTTTAACCCTCTACCCTAAAAACTGCCTCGCTTCGAATTTGACAAATTCACCCCTCTGAGTTATATTGTCAACATGACTAGAGTATGTTGGGTATGTATGCACATCTATTAACATGATATTCCTTTATCTAAACAATGCCTTGCGCATTAAGCAAAAATTTTGTTTGCATAGACTGAGCGGACACTGTAGATACACGCCAGTGACCACTTAAGGCAGGAAGAAACCACTGTTTGGTTTGGAAATGCATGGCCACTGACCGCAGAAGCAGGTGACCATTGCATACAGGACATTTATATATGAAATTTGACGGGGGGAAATTAGAATGGCCGTTGTGAACAGGTGACTGCTGAGTAAAAGTGACCGTTAGGACAGGTTTGACTGTGCTTGTAGGTTTTCAATGCTACACTAACCATGGTTGACTGATGGCAACAGATCCAATGAAACTTGGATTGTCTTAACAACCTCTGTTATTTCTATCAAAGTTTAACATGATGTAGTCCCATTAATTATCATATACTTGTAAGTGAAACAAGATGGGGTCATCTATATCCCCCCACCCCACCAAAATGATATTAAAGCTGATGATTTCTCAATAGCACAAGGCATATCGAGATTACTAGCATAATATATTAATATATATATATATTGTCATACAGATCGATTGAATGATTTGGAGTTTTGCTCCAGAAACAAGTGTGTTAATGATAGATGAATAGATGGACTGACTGATGGGCAAAAACACACAATCCTGAAAGTGAAGAACTCCTAAAAGCAAGGGCACATCTAGACCACTAGTCTAATTCATGTATACAGTCTAACTGAAATATCTTGAATGGTTTTGGAGTTATACTCGGAAATTAAAGTGTGAATGATGGCTGGATGGAAAGTTTTAACCCAAAAACAAAAGTGGGTAACAGATGGATTGACAGTAAGACAAATGGAGAAAACATTAAAAATACTGAAACTGAGGAGTTGTGAATAGCAAAAGGTACATCTGAACCATTAGCCTTGTATGTAAACCAAGTTTTATAGATATATCTTGAATGGATTTTGAGTTATGCTCCACAAACAAAAGTGTGAATGATGGTTGGATGAATTAATGGATTTTGAGGTATGCTCTACAATCAAAAGTGTGAATGATGGTTGGATGAATTAATGGATTTTGAGTTATGCTCCACAAACAAAAGTGTGAATGATGGTTGGATGAATTAATGGATTTTGAGGTATGCTTTACAATCAAAAGTGTGAATGATGGTTGGATGAATTAATGGATTTTGAGTTATGCTCCACAAACAAAAGTGTGAATGATGGTTGGATGAATGAACAAATAGACATCTACATCGCTAGTCTAAAATGTGTAACAAATTTCAGAGATATTATAAACAGTTTTCAGACAGACCTGGAAAACAAAAGTTAGTGTGGATAATGGATGGATGATGTAAAGACAGATGGATATAAACATTACAAATACTGACTCTGAAGAACTGAGAATATCAAAAGGTACTTATGGACCACCAATTGAAGATGTGTTCCATGATTAACAGAGATATCTTAAATGCTTTTGGAGTTCTGATCTGGACACAAAAGTATGATTGATTGACTATTTATGCTACTTTTGGTTCCATGGTATTATAAAAAGCATTGAATGCTGAAAATATAGAATGCATGAATCACAAGGCACCTCTATGCAACTTCCTTGACATGTGTACACAGTTTGGTATAAATATCTGGAATGGTTGTCGAGTTACGTTCCAGAAACAACAAATTTTATGGATAGACAGACAGATGCATTATGGACTGACAAACAGACATAGCAATAGTAAATAATGGGGGATAATAAGTGCACATGTTGAATTTATATACTACTTATGCTACACTTTGTTTCCATGGTAACTTAAAAATTACTGAACACAGAAAATTCTAAGCAGCAAAAGGCACTTCTATGCAACTTGCCTGATGTGTACAATGTTTGTTTGAAATACTTTTAACAGTTTGAGAGTTGTGCTCCGGAAAGAACAAATTTTATGAAGAGACAAATGCATTATAGACTGAGAAACAAAGTGATATTAAATAACAGGGGATAATAAAGGTATATGTTAAACTGTTGTTGCCTAATTCCTACCAGTTCACCGTGGTCAATCTTCAAGCCATCCAGCTTTTTCCTCTTCCTTCCCTTGTCCACCACATCCCACACCTCCACCTTCACCACGTCATCTGTTGTCTTGTAGTTCCAGTGGATGCTAGTAACCTGTAAATAATGTGGCACAAACATGCATATCTTTTAAGCTGATGTTTTCGAGAAGTTTTAATGTACATACATAGCATCAAATCAGATTCAGTTTTGTAATTCTTGTGGATGCTGACAACCTGCAAATAATGTTACTTTGATACGCATACGTATGGTGTTTTCTACAAAGTATAATTCAGAGTTACAAATCCAATTCATTGTTTCAATTTTATCTAAATTCTTGAAAAGCAAATTTTAAGTAACTTACATTTCTCCTACGATACTTACCCCATCACATTAACATTAAGAAATTAAATTCCGCAACCCCTGAAATTTTGTCTTTTCCATCTATACACCATAGAGACTAAGAGAAGAAACTCTTACCAATTACCTCCCTTTGCCACTGCTATGTGGTGCCAGTTTTAAGCTGACTGACACATCAACTAGGATGCTCACATTTACGGGAAGGTGTGGGAGAGTTTTATAATAATGTGATCGGATAAGTATTCTTAGAAAAACATAATTTACTAATAAATGTGCTTTCTCCTTTTAATGCATTCCATGATCACATTAATTAATATTATGAGAACAGGTAATATGAGGTGGAAATGATGAACATCCTACATCTACCAAGGGCACCCTTCCAGGGAAGAATAGCTGGATTCTCTATATGAAGAATAACCTGCTACAATCAACGATCACATGATCTGTGACTATACATGGCCAAGAAGAAAATAATGAATTCATCTTACTGGTAAAATTTCCAGGCAAATCCAGTGAAAGCACTAAACTCATGCCCATGAGGAGGTTGTGCTTGTAACATCTGGGTCTGGTGGTTGTCTGGGCAGCAGCCACTGGACCCACCATATCCAATTCTTGTCGATACAAAGTTAGATCCTGGAGATAAAAGCTAGAGGAAGTTGACTGTGCTTGCCAGCCAACAGCTTCTATTATGTCTTGGCTCGAAACGTTTCATTGAAACATTAGGCTCACAGAAATCGCTCTAATCTCATGAGCTGAAATCTTCATGCAGCGATTCGGATCTTTTGTGACTTCAGAGTACATTGAACATATTACCCACTTCAGCCATGGTGACAGGGCTTCAGGAATTATATCCTCTTCCCAGCCTTCACCAGAAGAAAGAGGCGTTGTCATGTCCCGCGACTTTTCTCTGTGCAACCTATTCTTAGCTACAAAGGCTGGCTGCATAATTAGGACCATGGAACCATTCAATCTGAACTGGAGGTAGTTCGGGTCCATTGAATGGGTATGTAACTCACTCACCCTGCATGCTGAGGCTAAAGCTTTCAGAAAGCATGTCTTGTATGATAGTGAGATTCTGGCTAAAGGCTCAAACTGATCTGAATTGAACCATGTCAAAACCCACACAAGGTTCCATTTAGGAAACAGGTGAGTGATTTTGGCCTATTCAAGTCAAAATTGGCTAGCAGATCTGATAGATCTTTATCATGACCAATATCCCGTCTGCCATGATGCCTGAAAGTGTCAGATATCATGGAGCAGTAGCCTTTGAAAGTAATCAGGCCTAACTTTTTCTCCTCAAACAGACGGAGAAAGAAATCAGCCAACTGCAGGATTGAGGCACTCAAAGAGATGATGTTGTTGACCTTGCACCAATATCTGAACATGCACCACTTTCCCTCATAAGCCTTCAAAGTGGAGGGCCTTCTAGCTTGCAAGATTCTTTCCACAATCAAAGATTGAAAATCCTTTCTTTGTAGAACTCTCCCGACAAGAGCCAGGTATGAAGAAGGAGCCAGTCCAAGCAGGGGTGAAATACACGTGACTGTGGCTGTTTGAGCAGGTTTGGCTTCGCTGTTTTTTTTCTAGGACTGTCTATTACTAGATCAAGCAGGATACTGACCCAGGTCTATAGCTAGATCAAGCAGATCATCAACCCAGGATTTGTCCTATCTGACAGGTGCAGTCTGAATCACTTTACAGTTCTGCCCTCTCAATTTCTGTATTATTTTCAGTCTCTGTTTTGTAATTACCCTTGAAAAAGACTCTGTGAGATTTGAAAAGTGCTTAGGATAGTTAGAAGCTAGTTTTGCACTGTTTGTTGTCGTTATTTATTTACCATATATATATATATACATCAGGGATCCTTACATTTTTCAGAGTGTAACCGGACATTTTGACAGACTTCATAGACACACATGAATTAGCTGTCTGTAATATATATTCATTAAAAGAAAAAACTCGTTACCCCTCCATAGATCTCATCAGGTGGTAGCAGCAAACCACAAGTTTATCACAATAATTTGCTACTGATTTCCCCACAAATTTCTTTTTTTTTTGGTTGGTGGTTTTTTTAAACAAAATATATTTGCACAGTATTTCTATCACCAATCATAATGCTGCCACATTTGCACTATGGTAAAATCAACTCACATAAAGTTCATCAGTTGGCAAGTGCATTCTCTTTGTTTTGTTGATACAGATGTCTGTTTTTATTTCCCTTCCAATTTCTGACTGCTGGCATCGGATCAAAGCTTTTTATATCAACACCAACAAAATTTATTCTCATACATTGATAATGAGTGTCAACACTCTGCCTGCACCACAGCTTTGTTCTGACCAAATTCTGGTGCAAAAATCTGCACTCCCACACCAAGATTGACACTGAAAATACATGTGAAATTTCTATCAAACGAATCACATTCAGGTACAGTGGTCCCCCTCTTGAACGGCCCCCCTGACCAGCGGCCACCCGCTTTATACGGCCACAATCCCTTGGCACCGACGAGTTTGTGTTCAAAAGTACCCCTCAAGGACGGCCACCCCTCTAACGCGACCAGCGGCCAGCATTTTTGTGCAAAAACGGTCAAATTTACCCCTCGCAAGCGGCCACATAATGGTCGTTTACAGAGTAGAATCTCGATAATATTTTTTAATTTCTCAATTCAACATATTGACATTTTGTTCCAACATGCCAATAAAGTAACTTTAATCCTTACAAAGAGGTAAGTAATCCGATTATCCTTACTGCCATGTGTTCCTTAGATGTTAGCTTTTGTCACTTTGATAATTACTGGCTATTATTACCACCAATAATTATCAAGATGACAAAAGCTAACCGCTGAAAAGCACAGCATTGTTCAGCTCAAGTCAGCGTGACATCCGGTCGCCAGATAGTAAAATGGTATGTTAGCTTACTTACTTATTTGGATTAAACTCGCGTGCGACCAATTTGGTCATGTGCGAGGATGGTATGTTAGCCTTTCTGGCTTCCCTCTAATAGATTACGAAATGTACATAACCGGGTACCAGACTGGGGAAGAAAAAAAAAAGTCGATCACGTGACAGACTCACTTCCGTTGTAAACACTGCCTCACGCGTGATTGCCCGCGAAGGAATAAGTTGTCGCAAAATATCGTCAGACATTCTCAGTTTAGAACAAAAATGAAAGCAATTAAATTAAACGAAAAGAGTGAGAGTCTTTTGATAACTACTGAGAAATTTTATGTCAGAAAGATTCAAATAAACATCGTCAATATACATTCAACTTGAGTGGGAAGACGGAATCAACGGACGTACATGGATAGTTGCAACCAATTATTTGAGCCCCGAATTTACTGACAATGTGGTTTTGCACCACGATTCATGATAATTCATATTTTTTAAAAATAACATTGATACTAGTTTTATCATATTTAGTCCTTAACCAGATAATATTCCTGTGATTTTTAAATGCAAATATTAAATATATAAAAATTAGTTACATCTTTTATACTTTATATGTAGTTATTACTCACAACTGTGTGATCCCCCTCTAGAAAGGCCACCCGTCTTATAAGGCCACTTTCTTGCTGCAGAAGGGGTGGCCTTATAAGAGGGGGACCACTGTACTGTCCTTTCATTGAAATTGGTTTTATCAGTAATTCAGCTGCTGATAGTCCTCTATAATAGTTGTAAACGATGTACTTGAGAATCCCCCACTCATTTCTTCATCGGCAAACACACATCTTAACTGAGAAGCTGATCTTTGAAATTGATTGCACAATTGTTCTCTAAAGAATTAAGTTGCCTTTCTCTACCACTATTTAACTGAGCAATAAAACCTTCAGGCAGCTGACCTACAACAAAACTTAGTCAGCGACACCTCTACTTATTGTCCGACAAAGAAACAATCTGTAAACTAGACATAGTGACCTTTGAATTTTACTTGGATAAGGTGCTTGTTGGACAGTTTAATGGATAAACAAATCAAAGACAATTTGATATAATGATATTGGGATATCCTATGACCAATGTCCCGTTGATTTGAGTATCTGATTTAAGGAAGCCTGATATATATATATATATATATATATATATATATATATATATATATATATACACACACACACGCACAAGTTTTGTTTGTTCTGAGTAAATGGAAAGAATGTGTTTGATATGGCACAGGAATACTTTTAGGCTTTCCAGACATTTCCAGCTGCAGAATGTGAATGAAATTCAAAACAAATTTACAGTGCATCTTTGAAATATCAATGTGTGGATGCCAGCATAAATACCAAAACAGTCCCAAACTGGGTGTTTGATACAGAAATATGGACTGAACATCCATATCAAATGCCAGATGAACCATGTAAGATTACATGGGTATATAATAAATTGCCAGAAATGCTTACTATTCATAGATGGAAATTCAAAGTTAGGCCTACAGCATTT
Organism: Margaritifera margaritifera; assembly: GCA_029931535.1. NCBI lineage: Eukaryota > Metazoa > Mollusca > Bivalvia > Unionida > Margaritiferidae > Margaritifera > Margaritifera margaritifera. Next base: position 2,929,391 of record JAQPZY010001456.1, read on the forward strand.
ATCTGAGAGTCATGTTAGTGTGTTAGGCCTACAGCATTTATCTGAGAGTCATGTTAGTGTGTTAGGCCTGCATCATTTATCTGAGTCATGTTAGTGTGTTAGGCCTACAGTATTTATCTGAGAGTCATGTTAGTGTGTTAGGCCTACAGTGTTTATCTGAGAGTCATGTTAGTGTGTTAGGCCTACAGTATTTATCAGAGCGTCATGTTGGTGTGTTAGGTCTAGATCATCTATCTGAGATTCATGTTAGTGTGTTAGGCCTACAGTATTTATCAGAGTGTCATGTTGGTGTGTTAGGCCTACAGTATTTATCTGAGTCATGTTAGTGTGTTAGGCCTACAGTTTTTATCTGAGAGTCATGTAAGTGTGTTAGGCCTACAGTATTTATCTGAGAGTCATGTTAGTGTGTTAGGTCTACATCATTTATCTGAGAGTCAAGTTAGTGTGTTAGGCCTACAGTATTTATCTGAGAGTCATGTAAGTGTGTTAGGCCTACAGTATTTATCTGAGAGTCATGTTAGTGTGTTAGGCCTACAGTGTTTATCTGAGAGTCATGTTAGTGTGTTAGGCCTACAGTATTTATCTGAATGTCATGTTAGTGTGTTAGGCCTACAGTATTTATCTGAGAGTCAAGTTAGTGTGTTAGGCCTACAGTGTTTATCTGAGAGTCAAGCTATTGTGTTAGGCCTGCATCATTTATCTGAGAGTCATGTTAGTGTGTTAGGCCTACAGTATTTATCTGAGAGTCATGTTAGTGTGTTAGGCCTACAGTATTTATCTGAGTCATGTTAGTGTGTTAGGCCTACAGCATTTATCTGAGAGTCATGTTAGTGTGTTAAGCATACAGTATTTATCTGAGAGTCATGTTAGTGTGTCAGGCCTACATCATTTATCTGAGTCATGTTAGTGTGTTAGGCCTACAGTATTTATCTGAGAGTCATGTTAGAGTGTTAGGCCTACAGTATTTATCTGAGAGTCATGTTAGTGTGTCAGGCCTACATCATTTATCTGAGTCATGTTAGTGTGTTAGGCCTACAGTATTTATCAGAGTGTCATGTTGGTGTGTTAGGCCTACATTATTTATCTGAGAGTCATGTTAGTGTGTTAGGCCTACAGTATTTATCTGAGAGTCATGTTAGAGTGTTAGGCCTACAGTATTTATCTGAGAGTCATGTTAGTGTGTCAGGCCTACATCATTTATCTGAGTCATGTTAGTGTGTTAGGCCTACAGTATTTATCAGAGTGTCATGTTGGTGTGTTAGGCCTACAGTATTTATCTGAGAGTCATGTTAGTGTGTTAGGCCTACAGTATTTATCTGAGAGTCATGTTAGTGTGTCAGGCCTACATCATTTATCTGAGTCATGTTAGTGTGTTAGGCCTACAGCATTTATCTGAGAGTCATGTTAGTGTGTTAGGCCTACAGTGTTTATCTGAGTCATGTTAGTGTGTTAGGCCTACAGTATTTATCTGAGAGTCATGTTAGTGTGTTAGGCCTACAGTATTTATCTGAGAGTCATGTTAGTGTGTTAGGCCTACAGCATTTATCTGAGAGTCATGTTAGTGTGTTAGGCCTACAGTGTTTATCTGAGTCATGTTAGTGTGTTAGGCCTACAGTATTTATCTGAGTCATGTTAGTGTGTTAGGCCTACAGTATTTATCTGAGAGTCATGTTAGTGTGTTAGGCCTACAGTATTTATCTGAGATTCATGTTAGTGTGTTAGGCCTACAGTATTTATCTGAGAGTCATGTTAGTGTGAAGCTTTTAATGAGAATGCTTTGCATTGGATTTAGGAAAGGTACCCACACCAGTTACACAACAAGAGGTGTCAGAAAACAGCACAGTTTGCCTAAACACCAATAAACAAAATCTTCAACATAAACTTTAACCTAAAAGTCTTTCCAAGAAATTGAAAAACAAATCCCCCCCCCCAATCAGTAAAATTGGTTAAAAAAAAGTATTGAATAAAGTCAGGCAAACGTTATTAACTCACAGAAGTGAAATTCAAATGCATATTTTCTTCCTACAAGCAATAAAAAAAACTTTAAACACAAATTTTACCTGCCCTCTACATAGAGCAAACCTTAATTGCAAACTTTAACCTCAAACTTTTCCCCATAAATTACCTCCCCCACCACCAAATCAGTAAAATTGGGTTAAAATGCATTAAATAAGGCCAGGCATATGCTAATGAACGCACAGCAGTGAAATTTAAATGCACAATTCCTTCATCTGAGCTATAATCAAAACCTTAAACACAGACTTTAACCTGCTGTACCATAAGCACTTCCGTAATTCATAGACTAACCAAAATATCTTGCACAGCTGTACTCATAAAATTGCAAGTATAAAGCTAGCTGTATTTCAATTTGTTTTATCCCCTTAAAAATACATCCAGAATACTTAGTTCCCATAATTCTACTATAAAAGAAGAGCAGAATATTGCATATTACTCTTACATATTACCCAAGAAATGGTTCAGATTTGCACACATGTCAATAACAGATACCCTATATACTCGCGTATAAATTGATACCAACTGCAAACTGCATAGACCCAGATCTCCCTGCACATTATGAACTGGCAGATCTGGGTCTATGCAGTTTGTAAGGACTAATCAGTAGAACAAACAACATAGACCCTGATCTGCCGGCGCATTATGCGGCGGAAGATCAGGGTCTATGTTGTTTGCATTTGGACCCGACTTATACGTGAGATTATATGGTATGTAATAAAGATCTATTTTCAGCTCCAGATTTTAAAAATATTTATATTAAGCATACCTGAATTTCATCAGTAGGAAGGTATTCCTCTACAAATTTCTGACCCTGGAGTCGGAGGAAGAGACAAGTCTTTCCCACATTTCTGTCACCCTTTATCACAATCTTCACTAAAAGAGATAATAACCATATACCATAAAACTGGGATAAAAGTATAGCCATATCTTTTTTAATTAGTGAAGGTCTTGTGTCCTTTTCAACAGTTAATTTCTAACTACAATACTCCCTCATCATAACAATGTCCATGACAGTCATAAAGACTTTACAATGAGGTATATAATACATACAATTTTACTACTAAATAATGAAATGACATCTATGACCATACTCAACATATGACAAACTGTATAATGAAGGGCCTTATAATAAGTGCTGTACTGCACAGTATGCCATTCCTAATTTGATTTCTTTTAGACTGGTCTATTATAATATTTAAATAAAAATATTGATGGCTAGAGATAAATTATATAATATCACTTTTGAAATTGGAAATATATGCATTATAAAAGGAATAGATGAAGAGAAAACAGTTTTTGTGACTTATTGTACATCATTGCTGCATGTGTGCTAGTTTTAGTAATGGTTATTTAATATTTAAAAACTTGTAAAAGCAGGTAAACTTTTGATTCATGTGCTAAGGTCTCTTTTCATTTCCAATTCATTACAGGCCTCTTGCACAAGCCGACTTTTTTTTAATCTCCAAAGTTGAGCAACTGGTTAATCCAGATATTGTTTGAAGTGTGAACAGCTGTTTCTAAGCCTAATTATACAAGTTGGCCAAACAAAGAGTCAGTCCTCAGTTTCACAGTCATATGTAAGATGTAAATTAGTAGTGAAATCATTGTTTGTCATGGTGCACAATGAAAGATCAGTGATTTTTATGAGTCAGTTATGATTTAATTTATAGGATGGATTCAAGTAAGTAGGATACAGTAATCTTGTGTGGAATATAACTTTGGGAGAGAACAACATATAAATGCATGTTATGATTTTGTTGAATAGTACATTAAAATAAATCTGCTGATAACATAATAATAATAGTAATGATGATATTTTACATAGTATTTGAACAAAAAACCAAGTCTAAAAGGTGAAACTCCATGTAAAGGTCCCCTTTGTACAAAAGCCAGTTTGCCTTTTTCCCATGGGTGGCCACTATTGACAGGTTTGACTGTATCACTAAAACTTAATTACACATTGATAATGTATTGCTCACTGTTGTACCTCCTGATAATAAATCACTAATGTTGAATTGTACCTTTGTTAATGTATCGCTTACTGTTATATGTGTACCTTCTGATAATATATCACTAATGTTGAACTGAACTTTAATAATGTGTCTCTTACTGTTATATTTGTACTTCCTGATAATATATCACTAATGTTGAACTGAACTTCTGATAATATAGCACTAATGTTGAACTGAACTTTGATAATGTATCACTAATGTTGAACTGAACTTTGATAATGTATCACTAATGTTGAACTGAACTTTGATAATGTATCACTTACTATTATACTGAACCCCTTTGGCAAATTTCCTCTGCAGCTGTGCCCCCATGGACTGATGTCCTGGGGGTGGTGTTCCTCGCACTACTTGCCCTTTCCCAACCCCTCCTTCCTGCAGGTTGCTGCCAAGAAATTTTCTAAACAAGGACATTGTGTTTTTGGTTTATTGCTTTATGTCATCTGTCTTATACACTTGTCCCTGCACTACGCAAACAAGGAGTTACTGCAGTGCTGAAAATGAAAAGAAAATGGAGAAAATATAACCTGCTGTTATGGTGTGTCACGTTTTTATAGTTTTTAATCATCTGTAACACATAACAACTTACTTTCTCCATTAAGTATATAGCAAAATTTATCTTCATAAGAACAAGAGCCCCAAATGGACCCGATATTGCTCACCTGGCTTACATAACTTAACAGTTGACCATTGCACAGCAGGTGTATGTAGTATCGTAAGAACACAACTTATACAAACTATCTCCCAAATTTTATATCATTTTCATTTTACCTAGTTTACTATATCCTTATAATAATTCTTTCAAAAGATTATGGTCGAAGTTATCCAAGATCAGATGCAAGATAACCACATTAATGTGTGGATCTGGGTCATTATTGAACTCATCCAAGATCTTGAAGATATATACCCATATTCCAGCTTCCCATGGGTTGGTGGTTTCTCCCAGGTTCTTCCTCTACCAAAAATACTAAGTGTCATGTATAGCCTATCATGTGCTAAAAATGGCATTAAAACCCACAAAACCAAACCAAACGAAGTTTGATCAAAATCCCATCATAAATATGGCTTCGAGAGTAGTAACACACATATCCAATCAGATGCAAGGTTCTCTCATTAATATGTGTGGATCCTGCTCTTTATTGAACTCATCCAAGATCTTAATGATATAAGCTCATATTTCAAGTTTGTTCAAAATCAGATACAAAAATATGGCTTCAAGAATGGTAACAAGCTCAGCCAATCAGATACAAGACCACAACATTTACTATTTTTGAATCCTGGTCATTATCGAACTCGTTCAACATCTCAATGATACAAGCTCATATTTCAAGTTTGATCAAGATCAAATAAAAAATATGGCTCCAAGAATGGTAACAAGCTCAGTGAATCAGATTCAAGATCACCACATTAATATGTGTGTATCTCACTCATTAGCAAACTGTCCAAGATCTTAATGACAGAAGCCCATATTCAAAGTATGAAAAAAATCAGATCAGAAATACAGTACCAGTATGGTAGCAAGTCCAGCCAATCAGATACATATCACCTGATTAGTATGTGTGGATCTCACTCATTACTGAACTCATCCGAGATCTTAATGATATAAGCCCATATTCCAAGTTTGCTTGAAAATGGATAAAAAAAATATGGACTCCAGAGTGGCAATAAATCATAGTTGATGGGTGGATGATGCACGATGGATGCAGGGCCGTACCATAAGCTCACTAGGTCATATGGCCAAGTGAGCTAAAAATACAGTAAAAACTAAAACAAAGGAATACTTTTTACAGTTTTTAAATTTAGCATACCCTGATCCTACTCAAATATCCATAAATTTGAAATGTGTTCAGGGAACACAAATGTCCCATCACAGTGGCATAGGTATCTGCAAAACTTAACTAGAGCTATTTCCATTGCTCATCATGGCAAATCCTCATGGTTTCTACTAGACCCAACACCCACCCACCTGTTATATATATTGATTCCACATGCTATATCTGCATGTTTAAAGCTATGTCAAAAATATTTTTAAATGTCACAGTAAATGCATTTTTGGTATATCTGACCTCTGATACCACCCACTGCGGGGGACTCAAACAGACATGCCCAAAAGCTATATCCCTCTCACAGAAGGTTATCACAGAGGCAATCTATACTACAAAACTATACCATTCTCACAGAAGGTTATCGCATAATCAATCTATGCCTCAAAACTATACCATTCTCACAGAAGGTTATCACAGTGGCAATCTATGCCCCAAAACTATACCCCTCTCACACAAGGTTATTGCATAGGCAATCTATGTTCAAAATGTATATCTCCACCCAATGGTTTAGAAGGAGACAGTTATAGACAAAATATGAGTATCACAATATATCCCACTAAAGCATGGGGATAATCAGATGTAAATACGGACGTGGACATGGATGGCTTTTGTTTGATGTCATGTTATACAGCAAAAATATGAAGGTTTTTTATGGTGGAGGCAAATGGAGTAAAGCGGCTTGCCCAGGAAAACACCACAGTAACTGACCCATGCTGATCTGATGGTAGGATTTGAACCCACACCCCTTCTGTTTGGACATCTGGCATGCTAACCACTAAGCCACACCCCTTCTGTTTGGACATCTGACATGCTAACCACTAATCCACACCCCTTCTGTTTGGACATCTGGCATGCTAACCACTAAGCCACACCCCTTCTGTTTGGATATCTGGCATGCTAACCACTAAGCCACACCCCTTCTGTTTGGACATCTGGCATGCTAACCACTAAGCCACCATGGCTTCTGTTGGATGGACAAGAATTACACTACATGCACCTATCACATTTGCGATGGGGTATAAAAACAATGTAGGACATAATCACTGATTGCAAGACTTGCCTCCATAAAGCGTTTAGTAACCTTAAAGTACCATGAAAATTGCCAATGAGATGATCTTCTTTGATAAAATAAATTAATATTAAGTATGTAAAGTGTGAAATGTGTGTCACAGTGACAAAGTATTTTGATTCAACCATAAATCTTGTACATTACCATCAACAGTGCAGAATTTAAACTCAACAAGAACAACAGCAATGGCTCTCACTAAATATTCCCATAATCCCTGCTCACCCTCCCCCCTCCCCCCCCCCCCATAGTGATCCACAGGGTAATAATGCAAAATGCATTGCATGTATCATGTGTCTTTGCCTGCATATATTAAGTTTAGTCATAAAATATTTGAGGGGTGGGAGCCAGAGATGACACCCCTCTCACAGATGGTCACCAGTGGGAGAAGATAACTACAAAGTTTTGTAAATTTCCATCTAGCAGTTTATTTGGAAGTGTGGTAATTGACCAACAGACAGATTGATGGATTAACAGACAGAGGGTATCACGAAATCCCCAATGCTTTTAATACCCGAGTGTAATCATTGATTAAATAGCTCACCTCTATGAACCTTTTATTACCGTATATACTTGCGTATAATCCAGGTACAAATGTAAACAACATAGACCCTGATCTGCCGTCGCATAATGCATCGGCAGATCAGGGTCTATGTTGTTTGTTTTACTGATTAGTCCTTACAAACTGCATAGACCCAGATCTGCCGGCACATTATGCGTTGGCAGATCTGGGTCTGTGCAGTTTGCAGTTGGTATTGGCTTATACGCGAGTATATACGCTATGCCTCCAGTAGCTACTGTAAAGAGGCTAAAGTGATCTTGAGACTAAAATGTTGGCCACATTTGTAATTAGTTTTTTTTCTTCAATTTTTTTTCCCATTAGTGTAACTTTTAATATTCTTAAAATGTAAAACTTTAAAATTTAATCAGCCCCATATAGCCACTATTGTGATGACATACTTTTAAACCAACCAGCCAACCAAACAACCTACCTACCTACTATGACAGGACTTAAAGACATAAAACAATAAAACAGAACATTCTTTTCTATGATATCAAGGCAGAAGTACTATAAAGAGTTGATAAAAACCATCCTTCAAATGGACTGATGCTCCAGTGGCCAAAAAGAATTTCCATGAATCCAAGATAAGACCATTTCTTCTTTGTAAATGCCGAGTGTTGAAACCATCTCTGACATTCTGAAGCAGTAGATTTTCAAGATGACTGCCATGGCAGTAATATCAGATTGGCACCATTTTCATTTAGGACCAATTAGACATGATAAAAGACTTTTAGTAAAAACCCCATGTTGATACGAGCATTCATTCCGGAGGAGTAGCAATAACAAGATTTTCAAGATGGCCACTGGTGGCCATATTGGAAGTCTAAGAGGAATCATCTTCATTTAGGAGCAACTAGACATCATAAGTATTCTGGTGAAAACCCCATGTTGATATGACTTTCCATTTAGGAGAAGTAGCAATAAAAAGATTTTTTAAATGGCTGTCAGATCAACACCATTTTCATTTAGGACCAGGGGCCCCGGGTAGCAGAGTGGTCACTCACACATCTCAACTCTGTCTGCGCGAGTCTGTGGTTGTGTGAGAAAGCTTGCTAATAGCTTCCTGTGGTCAGGGTTCTTCTGGTGGTCTTCACGGGTTCTTCCTCCACCAAATATACTGGCCACCATGTATAGCCTATCATGTGCCGAGAAATGGCATTAAACCCCACAAAATCAAAACAAAAAATCATCTAGGCCCAACTCGACATCATAAGAAGTATTTTGGTGAAAATCCTATGTCAATATGATCATACATTAAGGAGAAGTATAGATTAAAAGATTTTCAAGATGGTCACCATAGTGGCCATATTGGATAACAGATCAACACCATTTTCATTCAGGACCAACCAGACATTATTAGAAGTCTTCTGGTGAAAAACCCATGTCGATATGACTTTCCATCTAGGAGAAACAGCAAAAACAAGATTTTCAAGATGGCTGTCATGGTGACCATATTGGATGTCAAACTGGCACCATTTTCGTTAAAGATGAACTAGACATCAAAGGAAGTCTTTTAGTGAAAACCCCATGTTGATATGACCATCCATTTAGGAGGATAACATGATTTTTAAGTTGGCCATTGTGGCGGCCATATTGGATGTCCAAGTGGCACGATTTCAGACCAACTAGACCATGGGATGAATATGTCAAGTTTCATGGCAATCCTCCAAGTACCTTAGAAGGAGTAGTGATAACAAACTTGTGCTAACGGATGGACAGATGACAACAGGCCATCCCATAAGCTCTTCTGGTCTCTGACCAGGAGAGCCAAAAACCAGAGATTGATGTTGTTGGTATAATATAATATTTTTTTTATTACTGTCCTTAATAAGAAGCTATTATCATCGTCCACCCCTAGAAGCAAGATTTTACTAGATAAAAGTCACAGGCTTTAAGTAATTTTGACATGACAGCCAGTACATGGTTTATGCAGCATTAATTACCTTGATTTACCACTACAGATGAAGCCTCACATGAAAAGCATGCAGCATGCAGTCATCTAATTCCTACATTCATCCACATCTACAATACTGAGCTAACCTGTTGAAGGTAACCTATCTCAATATACAATGCAGAGTCATTTATATAGAAATTTTATTATTGAATAAACATATATGTATTCCTACTTCCAGCTGCACTGGTTAGAAAGGGCATTCTATGTAGCCTAGGATGTATAGCATGGAAGAATGCATGTGATCATAAACACAAATACTTGACCCATGTTAGTAAAGTACAAACTGTAGGTCACAGTGACCTTCTTTGGTTGTAAGGATGTAGCACTAACAGAAATGCATCCAATTATCAAGTTTCATGATTGCAACATAAACAGCACCCAATAAATGAACACAAAATTTCAACAAAGTCAGTGAAGCATGAAATATAGGTCACATAGAGCTCTTTTTGCAAAAAAGTTCAAGAACTGATTATCATGCATTCGCTCACCAAGTTTCATGATTCTAGGAATGCAGAGAGCATGCCAGAAACTCATGTGGTCATGAGCTAAACATAAAAACGTAACCAAAGATAGTAAAAGATGAATTACTGGTCATGATGGGCATCTTTTGCTGTATGGGTGAGGTAGTAAGAGAGATGCATATCATCATCAATTTCATGATTTTATGATGAACTGTGCCTGAGAAATGAACAGCAAAGACAACATGTGACCCAAGTCAGTGAAGTCAGTAAAATGGATGATGCATCCATTACGAAGTTTCACGATTCTAGGTAACATGGTATGTACAAAGCATGTGAAAACCTATTTAGTCATAGGCTAAATGCAAAAACATAACCTATGCCAGTAAAATGTGAAATGTAGGGAAAATTGAATTGTTTTTGTACAGGTGTGGTCCTAAAAGAGATATATACAATCATGTAGTTTAACGATTCAAGTATAAACAGTTAAAACCATAAAACTGAACTCAAGTCAGTCAAACATGAAATATGGTTCACAGTGACCTATTCAAGATGCATTCCCTCATGATTCCAGGTATAACAGTAGGTATACAGTATGCAAAAATAAAAACACTGGTCATGAGTTCAATGCAAACATTTAACCTAAGCCAGTCAAATGTGAAATGAAGGTTACTGAGACCATGTTTAATGTAAGGGTACTAATAGCTAGGCATACAATCGTTGAGTTTGATGAATCTAGCATGAACTGAGCTTAAGAAAATAAACTTAAAACACAGAATTTAACCCAAGTCAGTGAAGCATGAAATATGTGTCACACTGATCTACTTTTTGTGACAAGAGTGTAGTACTCATCAAGATGCATTCCCTCACCAAGTTTCATGATTCCAGGTATAAAAGAATGTACAGTGTGCAAAACACCCGAGTTGAATGCAAAAACATAACCAACAATGTGCAACTAATGTACATGTACAAAGTAATCCCTCTAAGGGGGCAACTGCTATGAAACCCACTCCAACATGTTGCCTTGGACCTAGGAAGAAGGAAATTGTTGAAATGCATTGAGGCTGTACATATGTATATGCATTTATATGCATTTATTATATATATGCATTTGTGGATGCTGATGCTGACATCAGGAATAGTATGAGAGATCTCCTACTTCATAGAGGTGAGGTAAGAAACAGTGGAAACTTTCATCAATAGTTCTTTTACCAAGATACTGGATTTTTCCACATTCAACAGGGTTAAAGATATAAAGATTTCCTTTATCTGTTACTTATAATGTTGAGATTTTTGTATGCTGGTATTTGTACATTTCTCATTTATTTTTGCACGTGTCATGAGAAATTGTAATTCTTGAAATTACCCATAGTATGCAATTTCCAAGGGTGAAATCTGAAAATCATGCATGTGCCTGGTTATTGAGAACCCTGACTAATGTATCTTTTTCTCCTGGATGTGATGGGCTTTACCTTTTGGTGATTATTACTAACTATATCCAACTGGATGCTATATGAATCTATTTTTATAAATGGGTGAACAATATAGACAAAACCCAATTTGCTAAATGGTTACAGTATCTGAAGTTATCCAACAGGTGTGTGAACAGTTCACTCCTGTGAGCAAGAACAGATTCACTTGTCCAAAAATACAAGTGTGTATTGTATCCATGCTTCGTACAGACCCAGAGAGTTGTTTCTCAAGGACTTTTCAAGGAGTTTTCCAGGACTTCCAAAAGCATTGAAGAAACTGAACTTAAGCCATATGTTCCTTGGTTTATCTCTACATAAATAGATATGAACACAATTACATCTGGTAATTACCTATGTCATATGTCATTTGATCCATCCAATTTACTGCATTTCATGTATTTGTTTATTCATTTTTTTTCAAAATTATTAAAATGTTTAAAAATTTAAAACAAATATAAATGTTATTTAACTGTTCTAATCCCTGTTAAAACCCATACATTGTTGATTTTTGACAGAATTTTTTCAAATTTAATTACGTTTTGTAAGGATATTCAATTTATGAAAGCCCAATCACCCTCTAAGAAAATGAAAACATTCCATTGTTTTTTGCAAGCCATGTTTCGACAAGTCCATTCAAATACAGTGCATTTATTTTGCCGCTCATTAATTCTGGAATGGATATTACTTTGAACTTGAGTCAAAACACAATATTTTTGATTGATGGAGTGACAATGGACCAACAGAGAAGAAAAACTCCACCCTCTAAAAATTTTATTAAATGCGGCTTAAGAGTGACGTTAGCAGTTTTACGTTCTCCATATCATAATAGAAATGAAAACAGCATGGATAGTAATGGATATCATGTATGTGATCAAGATTCATCTGTCTCATTGAATAAAGTGGAAATAATTTTCAGGACCAACCAGGTCATTCTACATTGAATGAATAGAAAAATGTATGGATTAGGAAAAGAGCCAACACTTGACTGAGTAGCGATTCCATTAAATGTACAAGTTAGTGATGTGGCATATGAAAATTGCTCCTTTTAACTGAAACTTTGCTTTTGCACAATCATGTAAATGAAAATTACTGTTATCTAAGAGACCCAACAGATCAATTTTACTTTCAGGAATAAAATTATTTGATTCAGCTTTCTTTAATGACTCTTTCTTGTTAAACTATGATTTTTCTGGAAAAAGAGATTTTCTATTTGTAATTGAAAATTGTTTACTTCGCACACAATATAGACTTTTGGCCTAAAGCAGTTTGTGTTTGACATTTCCCTTTTTTAACATTGTGCAAGTTGTGTCAAGAAAGTTGTTTTATTACAAAGTTATCTTTGTGTCCTCTTTTTAGCATACTCACATGATGCCAAACATGTATGTTTTATTTTTAGAACTGTACGTTTTATATAAAATGTACTGAAATGAGTATATTAGTTGCAAATAAAAGTATTGAAAAAGACTAAAATTATCAGCAAAAGTACGTACTACTGGGGATTAACATCTGGAAAACCTTTCAGTGCAAATGGAAACTGATGCAATAGTGTTTGCAATGATGTATATAAGGTTGGTTTGAAGAAACAAAAATATTAAAAAGAACTGCAAAAAATGTCATCCTAATTTTAGCAATATTATGCTTTTGTTTAGTCAGATCTAGACAAACAAGCTGTGAAGGTTCAAAGAAAACTATAGGTTCTGTGCATAATTTGTGTAGCTGAAGTTTTTTCTTTCAAAACCTATAATTTAATATCTTACAGTGCTAGTTAAAGAAAATTTGGTTTTGTCGGTTTTTAATGACACTTCTAATGCATTGGCTATATCATACTGAGGAAATGGGAACTAAGTGCCAAGAACACACTGTGGCTGCCGACCTGGGCTTGTGTCGAACCTGCGATTCTTGGATTCCGAGCCTAATGCTGTACTAAGTGAGCTACTGTGGCTTCCTTACTTGAAGAGAAAAAATACGGCACAAAATCAAGAATAACCAAAGAACGTGAGGTAGCCAGTTCCATGTGGCAACTGGTGCTGTTCCTCTAAGTCTTTCTTTTCTCACTGTTATCAATACCGTAGTAACTCAGTGGTTATGGTATTGATTTGTGGTCAGAATGGTACAGGTTCAGGAATGCTGGCTGATTCGGACCATGGCTGATTTGGACCATAGCTGATTCGACCCAAATGCCAGGCTGATTCAGACTATGTTAAAAATTATTAGGTTTTGTCTTGGATTTAAAAGTGATATTTACATTTGTTTAAAATATGATATTTCTCATTTTTTCTCATGTACATTCAGCAGTTCAAATCTGCGTTTAATAAAACAAACCCCAATTTTACACAAGATAATGGCATTGTTATATATAACGAACTGAAATGATGCAAGACTGTTTATTTCATGCACCTTTGTGCAAAATTTAAATAGTTTACTGTATTGAGAAATAATAAAATTAATAACACCAAAAAACAATCATGAAAGCATTGGCCATGCAGGTTATTTGTTTTCGTCAATATATACTGGTTTCAGTATGATAATGTTTTGGTTAGATTTTTTTTCATTTCTATATACTGGTCAGAATATCTTAATGTATTTTATTAAAAGTAGATTTATGTACAATGTATCTTTATACTAAATATACCTTATATACTAAAACAATGAGCACCATAAGTTATTTTCATTAGCTGAATTTATAATGTATTATTTAATTGTATGCACATTATTATTGAAAGTGAATTGGCAAAAGCCGTTTGATCAATGTCGCTATAATTAAACCACTATTGATGCCATTTACCGATTTACTGAATTTAATACCATTCTAGAACACAAAATATAATGCTAACTTTAAATAACCTTGTGATCTTTGGCAACATGGAAGTGTTATTATATTATATGTGTTATATATAATAAAATGTCTATTCAGAACTCAATATTTAATGGACTGAATATGTGCTTTAAATGAAATATTTTCAAATGTTTCAAAGGTTAAAATGAAAATAAGTTGGTTTACTGGTTTGAGATTTTACTCAAAAGATAAAAATTCAACGATAAAAGTAAAGTATGTTTTACTATTGTGTTACTCATCAGTGACTCCTTACACAACATTTTTGGGAGTAAAAATATGCGAAGAAAGCACGATTTGCATGAAAAATCAATAAAAACCATGGGTAAATTTATATTACATTCTCTTACTATGCTTGCGAAAACAGTAATAACTACTAAAATAAATTATATATATATATATATATATATATATATATATATATATATATATACAGTGAAACCCCGCTATAACGTGCCCCGCTATAAAGCGATCGTGGCGTGGCTCCCAAAATTTCATATATTCATTCGCACATGAACATTTTTTTGTGTGCAAAGTACGAGAAAGTGTTTAAAATGTGTATATTACAGTATCATTTTGGGGAATAGATCATGTATGAATTCGAGTATAATACGTTTTGTGGCGTGGTTACTGAAATTTTATATACATGTACATGTATTTTTCTCGTAAACGGAAAAAAAACATTTTTTTTTTAAGTACGAGAAATAGTGTATAAAAAGTTTATTATCATTTTGGGGAAGAGATCACTTATGAATTCGATCATGGCGTGGCTTCTGAAATTTAACAATTTCACCAATTTCTTGAAGTGTTATGCCAAAATAAACATTTTCGGAAATGTTACTTATTACTGATCCATGAGTAAAGCCAGTAAGTCTTCTCTGTGTTTGTCTTCAATTCATTATGTATACAATCATTGCTCAAACAATAGCCGATGTGTTTCTCTTCTTTAACTGCATACTCAACCGAGCATCAGACAATGTGGTGGTTGATAAAAGATTCTCACGATTTAATAAACATCAAAAAGCGTAAGCCGCCAACACGTGCGCTGGACTTCAATTCATCCTGTATACAATCGTTAGCAAACAATAGCCGACTTATGTTTCTTCTTTAACTGCATACACAACCAAGCACCAGACAATGCGGTGGTTGATCAAAGATTGTCATATGTGGGTGCTTATGTAGAGAATGAGCTTGGGCGGCAAGATCAAAGATTGTCATATGTGGGTGCTTATGTAGAGACTGAGCTTGGGCGGCAAGATCACAGGGAGTTCAAATAACCACTCTCTGTTACTTAGTACTGAACAAGTACAGCTGTATCAAACTCGTCGCTCAATCAAAGGGTTGTCATGTGGGAAAATAAAGACGGGTCGATATCAGATAGTAAACGGTGTTGATACCCTATTCATGCTATACATTAGACGTGTATACGTTGTTCTCTGAAAAAAGTTAAATATAGTAAAACCCCACAATTACACTACCCCGCTATTTCCGCGATCGAATTTTATATATATATATATATATATACGAATAAATGTTACTGCATGGGCCATGTTTTCATGATATTTTGCAGTTAATAATTTGCATAAAATTAAATCATTCATTATATATTCACAGAAAACAAAGAACATACTGTGCTATAAACAAAGATTTGTAACATTTATTTATCTTTCAACATAGATAACACCTCCATTTATCATTTTCTTTAATACTGATGTATGATATTGTATTGAATTAATCCATAAATTTGACGGAAGCTCAGTCTAAATTTTTAGTATAATATAAACAAACGAGAATTTCGCGCGCCCCCCCCCCCCCAAAAAAAAAAATTTGCACAAAAGTGAATGAGCTGCTTTGAAAATATTTCACTATTAAATTGCCGATGCAAGATAAACAGTTTTACATCATTATAACAACGCCACTATCTCATGTCAAATCGGGGTTTTGTTTCATTCAATGCAGATTTGAACTGCTGAATGTATAGTCGTTTCTTATATTCTCGCGGGTTCCATAATCTCACAGTAAATCATATTTCCATAATAAATACAATGGTGCGACACCTTCCAGTTGTTTATCCCAGCATCTGCGCAACAAGGAACTTATCGAAGAGTTTGAACACCAAATATCAAAGAAATGTTTTCTCTGAAAGGATAGAAAAAACAATTAAAATTAAATCCACCTGTATACCCTCCTTAACCACGACACCTCTACCAAACACAAAAACAGTAAATAATTTTCCCAGTTAACAGAAAATGGTCGTCTGCTTGTCAAATAATGTTACTGACGTATCAGAATCACATGACAGCTTACCGCATCGCTGTCAGGTGAACAAAAGTACAGTAGAAAATAAGGACCATAACTCTACTGAATCCTGCACACTTCTTTAAGGCACTAACACTACGTTACTTTCATTCTCTGTTGCTTTTATTTTTAAAATAAAAATAGTAACGTTTCATTATTATGGCATAGTACATATGTTTTCATATCTGATAAAGTGAAAATATTGCATAATTATGAAATTTGTTTATTATTTAAGCAAGAAACTAACAAGGGTACAATTTTTATAACAGCACTGATCAAAATTGACTTTAGAAACATGAAACATTCAACCACATACCAACCACCCTAACAAATAATTTATCATGTCAATGACTTGATTATTGTGGGTACTTTTTTGGACCTTTCATTTGTGTTATTACCCTTCTGAGCCACTTTAGACATAAATACTCATTTACAGCGACATTATGGTAACCTCCCTTTAAAAATGATGGATGTCACCTGGCGTGTTGATGAGTGGAAAATGAACATTAATTTTTTACGGCACTAAGAATATATTTGTGCCAAATTGGAAACAGATGTTAAGGAATAAAACAACAACAGAATTATGGTCAGTTTAGTCTTTTTTAATAATTTATAACAGTTCAGTTCATTAGTACCGCGAGATCAAGGAACGCCGGTATACCTGGGAAATAATGAGAAATATCATATTTTAAACAAATGTAAATATCACTTTTAAATCCCAAACGAAACTTAATAATATTTCACATGGTCAGAATAAGCCTGGCATTTGGTCCGAATCAGCCCTAAATTTGGGCCAAATCAACCTGGTTTGAATCAGCCTGTTCCCCAGGTTCAGTTCCCACCATCAGATAAGCCTACATTAGGTAGCAACAGGCGCCGCCGCTAGAGGACACTGGCGATCAAGATTAACATTTTCTCAAAATGTCAACCTCGTTACACCTGGTACTTCCTCCGCTTTCGTATGTAAAAAGCCAACATTATTATATCCGAATGTATTCATGGTTGAAAGGTCAAATGTCTATATTTAGCATATATGACATTGGGCCTTTTCTACAACATATTCGGCGAAAATAAACGAAAACCGAATTTTTCAAAACGCAGAAAAACTGAATAAACGAACATATACGCTCACCTACGCCTACTTTTTAAATACTTTGGAATTCTTTTTACGAGAATAATGGTACAATGTGTGCGAATATTTGCGGAAAACCCACAAATTATGTCTTTATTAAAGGTCACCCATGCCAGCAAGAACCGTAATGATTCCCAGTACATGGGTACGTACAAAATGTAAACAATGACATCAATACGAGATAAATTGAGTTCAATAACACACGAAAGCTTGATTTTATGAAAGGGCAGACGTTTATACCAAGGAATCGGATTATACAAATGTCATTCATTATACCAAATTTATTAACAACTTTTGGTACAACTTTTGTTGTGTAATGTATTTTCGAGGTTAGAGACTCAACGGGTGATACTGATAATGATATTAATAATATGTATGTGATTGGGATCACTAAGATATTTTCAATTTCAGGTCATCTGCTCTAGGTTCGATTCTTATCTAGAAACAATGGTATTCAAATTAAAATGTTCATGTTTAATAGGGGCAAAAAGAGGTAAAAGTTAAACTATTTTTCTGAATTTTGAAGAATGAAAACAAATTCATTTCATGCCATTTTTTGTGAATATCAATATGAATATTGTCATCATAAAGAACAGAAAATCGATCTGTAGCATTTCTCTATTTAAACAAAAACATAATCATAACTATTTCTTGACAACCAACTCAGTGGCAGAAGTAGAATTGTGGAAGTATTCAAAGTTATTTTTATACTTGTTTTTTTTTTTTTTGTCATTGATTTTATTTTATAGATATGAAAACTGACCAAAAATATCTTATCATAACTAAATTCTAAAATGGCAATTGTTATTTACTAAATTGTGATTTCAGATCAATGTATATATGTACAAGAACACTGTAATGCATTTGCACTATTGCTTTTAAGAGTAACATACAATTTAAACTTATGTATGACTCATGAGTATGGTATTTCATGCAAAAATGTTAGGGGTACTCATGATAAAAAGGAACAGAAAGGCTTCAGAAGTACATGGAACATAGAAAAATTGAATTTATTCTTGAATATGCAACTTTCAGCATGAAATAACATGATGTCAAGAATTTGCCAAAAGTGACCAAAGACCAATATTAACATTATGGTGGATGGCTCATGTGTTTGAATGCTTCCTGTGAATTTATTTGAAAAGATATAAAGATGGGTTTATTTTTTAATTATGCACACTCAAATTATGCAGAAAACATTACATTTTAAAAGCAACATATAATTTCAACTTGTGTATGACTCAAAAATATAGTATTTCATGCAAAAATGTTTGTGGGTGCTTGATAAAAAGGCACAGGGGGGCTTCTGAATTAACTGGAACATAGAAAAAGTCAGTTTATTCTTAAAGCTGAATGTTCACAAAACATTTCTATATAAACATATGTAAGAAATATGCAAATTTCAGTTTGAAATAACATGAGGTCAACAATTTGCAAAAAGTGCCAAAGACCAATATTAAAAATGGTGGACAGTACATGTGTTTGAATGCTTCCTTGAATTTATTTTAAAAGATATTATAAAGATGGGTTCATTTTTGAAATCTGCACACTCTAATTATGCAGAAAACATTCCATTTTTGTATATTCTATAATTCTGAAAAAAATCATCCCCAGTTGCTACATTAGGCGATTGGCTAGTGGTGTGTTCTTTAGCAAAACACTTTACTTAACTTTCCTCGGCACGATATAACCTTCAACGTGTTGCTATGCCGTTAAACACACGCAAATAACTACTTGCTTTAATGAGTGTTCAAGATCAACGCACTATACTCAACAGAGAAAACTCCATGTCACACAGATGACAAATGACACCTTATTTCTCAGACCGTCTACAGCCCTAGTCAACGTGATACATGTGATTCAACCTAAATATAAAATTGATTATTACCAAAATTAACAGACTTTATCCTCAGAGGAAACCATAATACATTAAAGGTGGGGAAAAATATTTTGTTATGAAAAAATATCATCACGTCAGGGTTGCAACCTCAGAGTTTTCGCATCCGGTTTAATCTGAGTCGTTAAGGCGCGTGTATCTTTTCTGGACGTCACTAATATCAATTGGAAGCTTTCATACATCATGCATTTTGACCATATGACTTCAAATGAGCACAGCAGAAACTATAATTATAATGAATTATACCTGCTGGTTGTATACAGATTACATTATGTTAATTACGGATAGGTAAAATAAAAAGTGTTAATTATGGAGAGATAAAAAAAAAAGTTAATAAACTGCCACTAGAACAAACAATCTATATATTCAACTTTTGAATTGACCCTTAAAAATAAACTTGTAAAGTTGAGGTTGCTCACGAAAGAATCAATGACCAGTGACCTCACTATGGTGTAAAATCATTTGTGCTCGTGTCCTCCTTTATATTTATAGGGGTTGTTTCAAAATATTTTTCACGTGTCTTGAGTGAAATTATGATACTATAACTTTGTTGTAGTGATAGTTTATTAAACTGTGTTACCTATTATAGCAATTACCATAATGTAATCTAGGTACTACTAACAATTATAATTAATTACAATGTACAGTTTCTGCTGTGCTCATTAAAGTCATTTGGCGTAAATACATGCTGTAATGGCCAATTTCGTCTTTCCGGTCTAGAGTTGAGATAGACGAAGGGAAGAAATTCTTCGTATCCCTTCTCTTTACCTCCCATCACTACCGATAGGTGGCTACGGTTGTTTACCCATTTTTAGTTTGAGCGATACCTCAACGAGGATGCTCTCATTTGCGGGGGTGGGGTGGGATGGTTTGATACTAATGTAATCGGGTAAGTATTCTCAGAGAAACATAATTTACACAAACAAACAAAAAACTGCTTTCTCCTTTGAATGCATTCCCCAATCACATCAACGTTTGAAGATGGCAATGCTGAGCATCCTGCCCTCGAAGGAATGAAGATTATTCCCTGTATGAGGGTAACCACACTCCTAATATCAGAACAGCACAACTTCCGGTCAATTAAGCCGTGACGACAGTACCCGTGTAAGAGAAAAAGGAGTCAACAAACTTTTTTCTTACTGAAACCGTTGTTCTACAAGACTGTGCTGACTTTAAACTGGTCTGGTGACGGTCTGGGCCGCAGCCACTAAACATACCAGATTCAGTTCTTGCTCTGCGAATCTAGCTCATGCAGATAGAAGAATATTGACTGTGCGTGACAGCCAACTGCATCTATTATGTCTATGATCGTCACGTTCCGTTCAGACACGAGGCTTGCAGAGATTACTCTGTTTTAATGAGCTGAAATTTTCACGAGGCGAACTTGATTTTTGTATATTACCCACTTTAGCCATGATGCCAGGCTTGGGTGGTTATATCCTCTTTACCCAACTTGATCGGAAGAAGGAGGCGCTGCCTGGTCACTTTTCCGTGCCCTTTACGTAGTGTTGAGCGCAATGGCCTGGTTCTGCATCACTGCGTCCCTAGACTGATCGACAGAGAAGAGGAGACAGATGGCCTCTCTTTGATTGCCCGTTGAAGGCCACTACCACAGAATTGCCCGTCATAATGAGGACTAACTTTCCATATAATTGGTCCTTCCAGAAATGAAATGCGTTTGCTATGGCCTTCATTTCTAGAATGTCGATATGGAGAGGTGACCTTTATGATCCCCCGTGGTGAAGCTGGACAACAGATGGGCTCCCCAACCGTACGAGCTGGCGTGTTTGTAAATTGTAATTTCATGTTGGTGTTTTTCTTTAGGAATTCCTGCCGCGAGCTATTGTTTGTTGCGCAACTGATTCAAGAAAAACTATTTCGTTCGAGATCATGGTTTGTTGATTGAGTGGGACCGGAAAAAAGACGCCATAGGGTTAGCCGGCCATTTGCAAATGGCGCATGAAAAAGCGGCTGAGGAGAATAAAATCCGCCTCTGCTGACGAGGTCGACTGGAAGATCGAGATGACACAGTGATGATCTTGGCGGAAGCCAATGGGCTGACATTGAAACTGAACAGAAGAGCGCGAAATTTGTGAATGGAGCCTTGGAAAATAAGCGAAGAAACTTGCTCGAGGATATCTGTATAAGGACGTAGAAGTATGCATCGATTAAGTCTAAAATTATCGCAAATTCCGTCCCTTTTTTTACCGAAAGTCTGATTGACCTTGCCGTATCCATTTGGAACTTCGGCACGGCTATGTACTTGTTGAGCCGGCTGAAGTCTATGACTGGTCCGAGATTCCCGTTGGCCTTGGGTACTAGAAACAGCCTTGAGAAAGACCCCAGAGGGTCAGGCTTGCGAACTATATCCACCGCCCTCACCAGATCGGACGGCATGGCAGTTGGATAAATGAAATCCGAAGCCCGTCCAAAACAACTTGGATTGCCCATTCGTTGTTGTGAAACAGGTCTATACACGCAGTTCGAACATGTAGGAGTCTGGTGCCCATCTGAACTCGGTCTGCGGTCGGTCGGGTTGGCAAATCAACGTCGGATATTAGGAGACTTTGGGAAGGAGAAACCTTGTTTCCTTTCCCCTTTATTAAACTGCCTCTTGAACTGAGGCTGAAGTCACTGATTTCCGGTCACTGATTGTGGAGCATGGACGGCTGGACTAGCTGGTTGGCAGCCGGAGCGGCGTTATACGGCCTGAACTGATGGCAAAACGTATCATCGACGTTCGAAACATACCCTATGTACCCGGTCTTACATCCCAAAGGCGAAACTCAGACGTGCTGGAGGGGGTGGGGGACTTACGCCCACTGAGCAACCTAGAAATGGGAGGACAGTCTCCTGCAAGCTCAAATTCATCACTGGATAAATAAGAGGGAAGGCAGGGAACGAATTCACCCCAGGCCCAGCAACTGTGTCGTTACTTCTTGTACTAGTCGCCGTATCTGCCAATCTGACAATACCTGCGGAGAATGGGTGGGTGGCAACTCCTCAATTTCATGCACTTCCATTTGCAGATGACCCGATGCAAAGGTCGCAATGGGCGTTGGACGCATCACTTTCGTTTGGGGAAGGACCATCAAAGTGTCTCCAACTGTGCTGGCCAGTGACGACTTCTTCTGATGCAAAATTACTACGTTGCAGTCCATCTCTCTGGACTTGCTGTATCTCTCTTTTGTCTTTAGTCCTCGTCGCAGTACCGTAGACCATATGTTCTCCGACCATGACGCACAAACATTGCAAATAGCTGTATATAAACGTTTGGTACACGAAAGGCAGGTCCATGCGTGTCCTCAGTTGCTTTAAATATTTTGCATTTGACACATTTCGTCCACATGGTCTATCAATTTTTCTAAAAGACTAGACTAAACAAAAATTCGGGGAATGAGAAACTGAATGTATTCACCTGTACGTTTGCTACTTCTTTTGTTACTTAATAAGCGAATAAATATCAGTAGTGTGCGCGAAAACAACCAAAAACGGCTTGGTTTATTTGAAGTTGTTTATAGTTCTTTTCTATCGTTATTAATAGTGGCAATGTTTGATGACATATCAGCATCATTGATAAAATTTGAACAGGCTTTCTGGACGCTATCTGTCAAATTTGTTCAAATTCGGTTCAGCTCATTTATAGATTTGTCTTTGTTTTGTAATGGTGGTCATATTTGATGATGGATTAGCATTATTTGTATTAAATTGAAAGGCTTTACACCAGGGTACTTTTTATCAAATTTGGTAAAATTCTGTTGAGCAGTTTTGCAAGTGTTTCTATTTTTATGAATGGCAGCCATACTTGATGACAGATAGGTATCATCTGTACAGATTTAAAAGACCATGAAGCCAAAATGTACCCTTTCAGATTTAGTAAAATTCTGTTTATTAAAAGAAATTATCGAAAGCTTTTTCTATTATTAGCAACGGCAGCCAGATTTGATGGTGGATCTGCATCATTTGTACAAATTTGAATGACATTAATGTCAGGATGTTATTTGCAAAGTTAAGTTGAAATTGGTCCAGTGGATTTTAAAAATTTGAAAGAATGCAATTGTTGATGAACAACGCACAATGAGCGATGGATGACACTTGTTGGACATGGGAACCAACCATGAGCTCACTTGACCTTATGGCCATGTGAGCTAAAAACTGACCATTTCTAAATTTACAATGAGTGCTCTCAATAGCGCAAGCGTTAAATAGATAATTGATCTGAATTTAGTATAATCATGTCATTGTCAAGATTTCATCATACCTCAATACAATGTGCTTAGTAGTATAATCATGTCATTGTCAAGATTTCATCATACCTCAATACTATGTGCTTAGTAGTATAATCATGTCATTGTCAAGATTTCATCATACCTCAATACTATGTGCTTAGTAGTATAATCATGTCATTGTCAAGATTTCATCATACCTCAATACAATGTGCTTAGTAGTATAATCATGTAATTGTCAAGATTTCATCATATCTCAATATTATGTGCTTAGTAGTATAATCATGTCATTGTCAAGATTTCATCAACCTCATTGTCGAGATTTCATAATACCTCAATACAATCTGCTTAGTAGTATAATCATGTCATTGTCAAAATTTCATCATATCTCAATACAATGTGCTTAGTAGCATAATCATGTCATTGTCGAGATTTCATCAATCTCAGTACAATGTGCTTAGTAGAATAATCGTGTCATTGTTGAGATTTCATCAACCTCAATACAATGTGCTTAGTAGTATAATCATGTCATTGTCAAGATTTCATCAACCTCAATAAAATGTGCTTAGTAGTATAATCATGTCATTGTCGAGATTTCATTAACCTCAATACAATGTGCTTAGTATTATAATCATGTCATTGTTGAGATTTCATAATACCTCAATACAATGTGCTTAGTAGTATAATCATGTCATTGTCGAGATTTCATAATACCTCAATACAATATGCTTAGTAGTATAATCATGTCATTGTCGAAATTTCATCATATCTCAATACAATGTGCTTAGTAGCATAATCATGTCATTGTCAAGATGTCATCTTATCTCAATACAATGCGCTTAGTAGTATAATCATGTCATTGTCGAGATTTCATCAACCTCAGTACAATGTGCTTAGTTGAATAATCGTGTCATTGTTGAGATTTCATCAACCTCAATACAATGTGCTTAGTAGTGTAATCATGTCATTGTCGAGATTTCATCAACCTCAGTACAATGTGCTTAGTTGAATAATCGTGTCATTGTTGAGATTTCATCAACCTCAGTACAATGTGCTTAGTAGTGTAATCATGTCATTGTCGAGATTTCATCATACCTCAGTACAATGTGCAGACTGGTATAATCGTGTCATTGTCAAGATTTCATCAACCTCAATACAATGTGCTTAGTAGTGTAATCATGTCATTGTCGAGATTTCATCAACTTCAATACAATGTGCTTAGTAGTGTAATTATGTCATTGTCAAGATTTCATCATATCTCAATACAATGTGCTTAGTAGTATAATCATGTCATTGGGAAGGTTTCATCATAACTCAATACAACCTGCTTAGTAGTATAATCATGTCATTGGTAAGATTTCATCATACCTCAATACAATGTGCATAGTAGTACATTGTTACTTTCCCTCATCCCTTTATAAATTTCACAAATATGACGATATGATCTATTTCCCAAAGTCATATCACTGTTGTTGCTGTTCTTATCCGTGTTGCTGTCATTGTGGTTCAGGCCTTGGTATTACAAAGCAGTCTTACACTCAAAATAAGACAAACTCAAAATTCCAATGTGTCATTGGATTGCATCAAATAATTGACCAACAACTACTTGTATGTGCCTTCTGGGAATGACAGTATTGAGAAATAGTGCAGTATTCATTTTGAGCTGTCCAGAAAAACATACTTGGGACCCAGGAAAGGAACTTTCAACACGGAGTAGTCACCCATGGATGCAATTCAGAATTCTGTGTTGTTTTCATATAAACTCTTTGCGTAATCCGAGTGCCCTGGGATATATTTTTTCAACAACTGCCTTCCCTGGGTTCCATACATGTTTAAAGGGAACACCCCTTATTGTCCCAAAACTTTTCACAAGTCAAGGCTGGGATTACCCATGTATGTGTGTAATATCATGCAACTCCTCTTGTACTGTTGAAGATAAGAGACTTGGACCTTATTTGTGACATGATTAGGGGTGGTCTGTTGATAGGTGCAACAGCATTTTTAGGGCAGACAGACCAACACTTCTAATATATGTGCTACTTCTCGCACAGCCTTTAGGGAGATTTCTTTTCTTTATTTCCAGGAGATTGGTTGAAAATACATATAATGAAAGCTTCAGGAAATTCTAGTGTTTCTTACAGTTTTGACCAGATTTTTGCAAATGAATCTTGGAATCTCCCTGATAATTTGGAAAGTATCACTTTTAAGAAGGAATCTTGGAGTCTCCCCAATATAATTTGTGAAGAATCGCTTTTGATGATGAATTTGGGAGACTCCCTGGTAATTAGGAAAGTATCATCTTTGAGAATTAATTTTGGAGTCTCCTTAATAATTAGGGAAGTATCACTTTTGAGAATGAATTTTGGAGTCTTCCTTATAATTTGGGAAGCATCACATTTGAGAATGAATCTTGAAGTTTCTGATAATTAGGGAAGTTATCAGATGCATGCAATAGTATAACCTGTAGTTATTGCAGGAGTTTTTTTGGACAAATGTTATCAACTATGACAGATGTGCAACACGCAAGGTGTTTAAATCAATTAACCTCTTGAAAAAACAGAAACTGTTCCACTCACTAATTAGCATAACTGCATGCATTTCTTTAAAATTGGTATTCTTCTACATAAAAAAGAGGCCCAAGTAGGCTTGAGATTGATCACCTGGCTCACATCTGCCTAACAACCAAATACAAATGCAGTTGGTAAATATGGGTCAATAGGATGCTTTGTCAAAATTTCTTAAAATGCTATTGATTGCACATTATGAAAACAATTGTTCCAGGTTTTTCTAGTTTATATGTCTTCATCCATATCTGATGGTACATAAGCATCATTTGCCTATTATTTCAAGGCTTTTATGTGAGGACCCTTTCTGTCAAAGTTGGGTCTAATATTTCAAGGCTTTTATGTAAGGACCATTTCTGTCAACGTTGGGTCTAATATTTCAAGCTTTTTATGTGAGGACCCTTTCTGTCAAAGTTGGGTCTAATATTTCAAGGCTTTTATGTGAGGACCCTTTCTGTCAAAGTTGGGTCTAATATTTCAAGCTTTTTATGTGAGGACCTTTCTGTCAATGTTGGGTCTAATATTTCAAGGCTTTTATGTGAGGACCTTTTCTGTCAATGTTGGGTCTAATATTTCAAGGCTTTTGTGCGAGGACCCTTTCTGTCAAAGTTTGGGTCTAATATTTCAAGGCTTTTATGTGAGGACCCTTTCTGTCAAAGTTGGGTCAAATTCTGTTAATTGTTTTCAGATACAGATGTGTAAATATTTTTCTATTTTTAGTAATGGCAGCCACATCTGACAGTGGATTGGCATCGTTTATATAAATGTGAGAAACCTTTCATCTAGGATGCTTTCAGTCAAATTCTGTTGTCTTGTTAGAAAAAGTTATTAAAAGTTTATCTATTTTTAGAAGCAGCAGCAGTATTTGATGGCATCATTTGTACAAACCTACAAGCCATTCATGCCAAGATGCTTTCTGTTATTTTTGGTCTAATTCTGTTGAGTGCTTTTTGAGAAGTCATTTAAAGGATTTTCTATTGCTAGTACTGGTGGCTATATCTTAAAACGAATTGGCATCATTTGTAAAAATTTGAAAGCCCTTAATGCCAGAATGTTTTCTGTCAAATTCTTTTGAGTGGTTTTTGAGAAGTCATTTAACTCGTTAACCCAAATGCCACATTTACGCGTCATGAGGTTGTACCCTACTTCCGAGCTCTATAACGTCAACATCATTTATGATACACCAAAGTGGGTGGTATTGCAGGAAAGTAGACAGATGTAGCTCTACAATGATACCAAAAAATGTAGACTTTCTACTCACATTAAAAATACAGCGGGAAAAAAAAACTAATTTTTGAGACCCAATTTGTTTTAGGCCAAAAGTTACCTGTTTCGGAACTGGAGTTTGTGTCTGGATTTTAGATTTTTTGGCCCGAGATCTAAAGCAGACCAATCTGAACTGCACACGGACAGATGAACCTTTGCAAAAAGTAAGATAAGTTTGAGAGTTGAGTAAAAAGGGCCCAGGAAACAAAAATCGTGCATTCAATATGAAAAAAATAAAAAATAAAAAAATACAACTTTAAACTTTTACCCTTCTGTGCATGCATTAGCAAAATAGCCAATCAAAAACGTTTTTGACACACCTAAGCATCTGGCTAAACGAATATCTCTGAAGCAGATGTGTTTGGCTGCATTCACAAGTAACCCCCAAAATGCATTTTCTTGCCCCATTTCAGGTGAAAATGAAAAGAATCTCCTGGGGTCAATGAGTTAACGATTTTCTATTATTAGTAATGGTGGCCATATTTATTTCTGATTGGCATCATTTGTATAACAATGAAAGCCCTCTCTATACCTGAATGCTTTCCATCAAATTTGTTCAAATACTGTTTTTTTTTTTAGTAATGGTGTCCATATTTGATGTCAGATCAGCATCACTTGTACAAATTGGAAGCCATCTCGACCAGGTTGCATTTTTTAAAATTTGGGAAATTATTTTGCTGAGTAGTTTTTAAATAGCTGTCTTTTCAAAAGTTTTACAACTTTTAGCAATGGTGGTCATTTCGGACACATGGATTGGCATCCACTGAACAATAATGAAATTCCTTGATGACAGAATGCTCCCCGTAAAAACGTGCAAACTGGTTGAGTGATTTTTAAGAAGCTGCAAATAGCAATTATGAACAGACGATGCACACTGTACAATGGATTGAAGACAATATTGTAGCTCACTTGGCTTTACAACCAGGAGAGCTAAACTTTGTAATGACTAACAGAGGATTTTAAAGTATGCGCTGAAAATTTCATGCAAATTAGACACAAATGTTGAAATAATCGCAATTTTATTTTACTTATGTTCTACAGTGGAAAACACATAGGTGTCCCATTGGGATCCTGGTAAATAAGAACAAATGACATGAAACGAACTTAAGCTTGAATAATTTATTACAAGCCAATAAACAGCGGCAAATATTGAACAAAACAAATTGCTGGTTTGATGTTAGCTAAAAATATTGCACTATGCAAGAAGCATTACATGGGAAGTTATGCCTTGAAAAAGAAATTTTTCAAAACAAAAAAAAGTACATATAAACAACATAAAACTTTTCACCAAAGTTTTAACAAAATTTGATGTTAAACTGATGACAGCCTGAATAACTGGGCAAAAATATTGAAATCAAATGCAAAGAAACCCTTTGCACAATATATCTGATAAAAAAAAGTTTTTATAATGATTGTTCTTATACTTAATCTTCATAATTATTACATAATAAATCTTGGAAGACCCTGATAACAGGATAAAGCAATATATATATATATATATATATATATATATATATATATATATATATATATATATATATATATATATATTCATTTACATGTAAATGAATTTCAGCATTTTGGGACTCATTAATGGAGATATACTTTCATTGTTCAAAGCTACAAATACCACAAATCACAAAACTTTAGCAAGCATGAAATTTGTGCCAATTTCAGGAGGAAATTAATCCCTGAAAATATTTTTCATAAAATGGTACGTGTACATAAGACACAATATCAAAAAGAAAATGTTATTTGCAAACTTGCAAATATGACATATTTACAGAGTTCACAAAAATATAACGATACAAAAAGTTTAAGATTCACAGTATTATATCACTCAGCTTTCAAAACATTACATAATTCTCAACAAAACTGGATACTTGTATATCTTCATTTTCTGAAAGTATCGCTTTTATTTTTTTACATTGAATAAATAACCTTATTAAAGTACATTATTTACATGAATATATTGGTTCCAATAACAACGCTCCCACACAAAATAAATATACCGTATATACTCCTGTATAAGTCCGGTCCAAATGCAAACAACAAAGACCCTGATCTGCCGCCGCATAATGCGTCGGCAGATTAGGGTCTATGTTGTTTGTTCTACTGATTAGTCCTTACAAACTGCATAGACCCAGATCTGCCGGTGCATTATGCAATGGCAGATCTGGGTCTATGCAGTTTACAGTTGGTATCGGTTATACGCAAGTATATACGGTATACAGGGAGTTTTTATCTCCCACCTTTACAATGGTAGGGGCATAAAGTATTACCCTTGTGTGTCGATTCGTATGTCCATCTGTCCATCCATCACACCTTGCTTAAGTTTTGTGTTTAGGTCATTTTAAGCCCTGTGGTGGAGCATCCATGTTCCATGAACACACTTCTAGTCCTTCTAAAGTTTTCTTGAATGTACATGAAGTTGTAACAATTTATACTTCTTTTAATAACTATATGCATTGTCTTCATGCTAAATGAATCACTATATCAAACAGACCTACACAGATTGAATATCCTCTTTTGTTTGTTTAATCTTACTGCTGAGCACAGACAACAATCAACAGGAATGAAAACAATACCGTAAAGTCTTTTATCCTCATTTGCCTGCCTTTGTTTTATCTACGTAAATTACATTAATGAGTGCTTCTTTTTTCTTATTTCTATACAGATCAATTCCAAGTTTCTGGCTGCAGTCTGTAATAATTATAAGTTACATGGTACAAAAAGAAAAATTTTCTACATAAAACATGTACTATCCAGCCACAGGAATATCAGCAATACCTGATAAAGAAGATGATAACAAAGTTAAAAGCAAAGATTTAACATACTTTGTTTTTCATATTACTATTTTAATTGATCAGATTGGGTAAATTAAATTTGTTCTTATTAAAGCCCTCAAAACTAGCCAAATATGTGCGGACAAAAATACAAACCGATACATTTTGGACGAGGATTGATTTCTTGTGGAGATATTTATACATTATTTATTATTATTCATATGATACCAATTTTTGGTGGATTTTATTTTGCAACAAACATATATTTCAGAAATCCAAAAAACAAAATGATCCTTCTGGGGAAACAATGGGAACTCCTTCCTCAATTCATGAGCTGAAATCTCAATTAAAATGTTGTTCTTTTATGCACAAAGGTTTCATTAATTTAAGCCCAAGTTTTTCTCAAAGTTTACAAAAAATTTATATTTACAATTCTGTCTGTTTTGTTCGTTTATCAACCGTAAAAACCCAACTTTAAATGACACATTTTGGAAAAAACAGATATGTACGTCACATCATTTCGGAAGTATTCTTTGGAAATCCACTCACTATGGGGCAGCATTCAACAAGAATGGTATTTTGAAACTTTTGGGCAGAAGGCAGTTCGATTCTATTAAAAGGTCTCTTCAATTTCAGAATTTTTCACATAGCAGATGAAAATAATGCCATTTCAAACTAATGGATTAAAAAACTGTGCATTTAGTCAATGTTGCCCAAAGAGGTCTTAATATAGAGAATATTTATGGTAAACACATATCTAAGTTAATAAAAAACATTTCATTTTTCTGCAAAATAAATTCCTGGGCAAACTCTGCTGCAAATGAAACTTTTTATTTTTTGAACTACTTTCTTGCACTCAGTTACCTTTCTCAACTATCAGCATTTTTCCTAGTTGTCAAGAACAGCCAATCTTTATGAAAGTAACCACAAAGCCTTTACAATATGATAGTGATGTTTTCCTTACTTAACAATACCTAAATCAATCTGCGCAACTGTACTGTGTGCCAGTGCAATGGATATGCCGTGAATTTATTGATTTTGATCTCTGTAAATTTTCATGGTTTTGCAAACATTTTCATTTTATGCTTAAATTCATTGACTGGGAATTAGTCCTATTGACTAACACTAGGATCATTGTTCATAGGGTTGTTAAATTCGTTGAATGGGAACTAGTACTACTGTGTAACACTGGGATCATTGTTCACAGGGTTGTTCAATTCGTTGATTGGGAATTAGTCCTACTGTATAACAGGATCATTGTTCATAGGGTTAAATTCATTGACTGGGAATTAGTCCTACTGTATAACACTAGGATCATTGTTCATAGGGTTTTTAAATTTGTTGACTGGAAATTAGTTCTACTACGTAACTCTTGGATCATTGTTCATAGGGTTTTTAAATTTGTTGACTGGAAATTAGTCCTACTATGTAACACTTGGATCATTGTTCATAGGGTTTTTAAATTTGTTGACTGGAAATTAGTCCTACTATGTAACACTTGGATCATTGTTCATAGGGTTTTTAAATTTGTTGACTGGAAATTAGTTCTACTATGTAACACTTGGATCATTGTTCATAGGGTTTTTAAATTTGTTGACTGGAAATTAGTTCTACTATGTAACACTTGGATCATTGTTCATAGGGTTTTTAAATTTGTTGACTGGAAATTAGTCCTACTATGTAACACTTGGATCATTGTTCATAGGGTTTTTAAATTTGTTGACTGGAAATTAGTCCTACTATGTAGCACTTGGATCATTGTTCATAGGGTTGTTCAATTTGCTGACTGGGAATTAGTCCTACTGTATAACACTAGAATCATTGTTCATAGGGTTGTTCAATTAATTGACTGGGAATTAGTCCTATTGTATAACACTAGGATCATTGTTCATAGGGTTGGTAAATTTGTTGACTGGGAATTAGCCCTACTGTATAATACTAGGATCATTGTTCATAGGGTTGTTCAATTCGTTGACTGGGAATTAGTCATAGTGTATGACACTAGGATCATTGTTCATAGGGTTGTTCAATTCATTGACTGGGAATTAGTCATACTGTATGACACTAGGATCATTGTTCATAGGGTTGTTAAATTTATTGACTTAGAATTAGTCCTACTGTGTAACACTGATATTTGTTCTTCGGGTTGTTAAATTCGATGACTGGGA
Organism: Margaritifera margaritifera; assembly: GCA_029931535.1. Lineage (NCBI taxonomy): Eukaryota > Metazoa > Mollusca > Bivalvia > Unionida > Margaritiferidae > Margaritifera > Margaritifera margaritifera. The sequence goes on from JAQPZY010001456.1 coordinate 2,961,924, forward strand.
ATTAGTCCTACTGTATAACACTTGGATCATTGTTCATAGGGTTGTTCAATTCGCTGACTGGGAATTAGTCCTACTGTATAACACTAGAATCATTTTTCATAGGGTTGTTAAATTTGTTGACTGGGAATTAGTCCTACAGTATAACACTAGGATCATTGTTCGTAGGGTTGTTCAATTTGCTGACTGAGAATTAGTCCTATTGTATAACACTAGGATCATTGTTCATAGGGTTGTTAAATTTATGGTTTGTTGCAACCACAAAATCCACTATGATTATTTATGTTCCAGCTAAAAGATGAGACCGGTTATGTTTCAGAAAATGTGAAAAACCTGTCAACATAAACAAAATATAAAATTGCTGCAATGATTGCAATAGGTATGTGACAATTACACAAAATGCACAAAACAAATTCTGGCACTTTACCTCATTACATTTTGGAACATTCTGTATTTCCAAAATTTAATTCCATAAATATTTCAGCCAATATATTTTGCAAAGTCATATACTTGTATTACCTTTCAAAAGTATTAAATGAATCATTTAGTGTGAAATTATGGATTTTGTCTTTTGCCCTAATTTGTAAGTGGATTTTTGCTCAATGATCAAGTTGATTAACAGATAGCTAACACACTTGATTTCTTTTCTACACATGCTAAAAGAACATTAAGGAATCTTAACTGCAACTAGTTCCTGGCAACCTTAAGGAATGGAATGGGCTAGCATCATGATAAAAGTGAAATTAGTTCTCTGACTTCAAAGGCATGCATACATGGCAAGAATTTTATCAGGACTGAGCAAGGGAAATACTGCATTGTACAGATGGATTCCTGACTAGTTCTCAAGAGTTCTCTCCTTTGTCAGGTGATGTGGGAAGCATTCTCTTTGCCCCCAGTGTGAAAGACCCTGCCTTTGAAGCAGCAGCAGAAGACATCAAAGCTGCGGCTTTCTCTGACTTTGAAAATTTGTGAATACTCTCAATTAGTGAGGCAATAGATAACTGGACCTCATGACACGCAAATTCCAATTGTTCTACTTGCGAGTCAGACAAAATTGAGACACTGGGGCTATCAGTTACAGAGCTACTCAGACTATCCTTGCCAAAATCTTTCTGTCTTGATTTACTGTCACTACTTGACCGTGAAGCTGATTTTTGTTTCCCAGTGCCCGATGAACAAGACTCGCATAGAGATCTTTGAATCTTCTGCAATTCCTGGCCCGAAACTGCTGTCAGCCGCATGGCACCTTTTTGAATCATGTCAGCACATTTACAGATCTTCCTCACCTCACTGTCTTTCCCTGGAACAATGAATTGTTTCATGATCAGTCAATGAAGTGACTCTGTGTACAGGTTCTTCGTCTTAAATGTGAATTACCCCTGATCTACTTTCAATGACAATTTCACAACACTTTCTAAGTTCTCAAATACAAGACTAATCAAATAATTATCATTTATAATAGTGGCAATTTGCCACATTGTTTTAATGAGATACCGTTTTTAAATACTATGCAGAAGTTGTCTGATCAAAAGAGGAACAATACAGAACATGCAAAATATCTCTTGTTTTCTTGTCTTTAGCATTATGTACATTACACCTTAGATATTTTATATATAATAACAAGTATTCTACAGAATTTACAATGATGTATCACCCCAATTCACATCTGACTTGTTCCTGTATCTATACAATGATGTATCTCTCTCTCACCCCACCCCCACCCCTGTATCTGACTTGTTTCCTACCTTCAATGACAGGTTCAGAGGTTTGAATCAGAAGGCCAACACTCTCAACCAGACTACTGATATGTGAAATGAGTGCCTGGGATCTCTTGTAGTGGGCTCCACACAGCTGGACTGGTTGTGCCAGTGATCCCTCGTGTAGACTGGTATCTACTTCCACCTGAAATAAGAATCACAGATCATAAGCATTTGTCAATAATATATCTGGTGAAAATTTATATTTTCCACATGATGTCATGAATACAACATTTCACAGGACCTGCAACATTTTTTAAAATGGTAAATCTATAACATTCTGATAAAAAGTATATATATGAAATCAAGCATATACAGACTAGAAATGTGTCTATATGAAAAAAAGGGTCCATAATTCTGTAAAATTAGCCAGAAAATTGTGATCCATCAAAAACTGCAGGACTAGTTGCTAACCTATTTGTGTCATACATTGCATTAAGCTAAATGACAAAAAGGGCAATAACTCTAACAAATATTGTGGGAAGAAAATGATTTGCTGTCTTGCACATCTTCAGGTCATGGCCATAATATTTACCAAGTTCCATGGTAATCCATAAAAAAAATGTGAAACTAGCTGCACTAACGAGATTGTGTCACACACTACATTAAGCTTCAGGACAAAAAGGGCAATAACTGTAACAAAAAAATGTGGGAGCAAGGTGATTTGTCCATATGTTTATCTTCATGTCTTGACCAAAATATTTACCATGATTCATGTCAATCCATTAAAAACTGCAGGATTAGTTGTGCTAATGGGCACCAGAAGGTTGAATGGATGGACACAAGGATTATTATATAACCTACCTCTTTAATTGGGGCAGGGGTTGTGGTGGGGAAAGAATGAGAGAGAGATGTATAAAATTTGTGCTCACCTGTAACTCCTGACATTTCAGCAGCAACACCCTGGATGTGGACACCACAATCTCGATGTTCTGGGGGACATCTCCCAGTAGCTGAAACATAGAAATAAGCTCATCATCATTATCAACAATCATTTTTGGATATCATTTGATTTTGCAAAATTAATTGATTTTGAAACATCCTGCCAGCTTCAAATGAATATCACACTTAACATTCATGATATAAATTATTAAGTATCAACAAAAAACATTTAAGCCTTCGCATATGGCTTCTGATGAAAAACAATCAATTACTAAATCTATGTGACCTAAAAGGAATCATAATTACATGTAATCTAGGTAAATTGCATGTAATCTAGGTAAATAAAATATTCTGAAGAATATGGTGTCTCACTCAGAGATGCCAATCCCTGTGCATGCTAATCGGGAATCCTTACATCAATTTCCCATATTTTAGGCAAATTTAAATAGATAACATGTTTGTTAAAATTAGCAAAGCCTATGCAAACTTGCCAGTCAGAAACAATCAAGGTACAATAATAATAAATGGTGAATCCATTCTTCCAATTCCAGAACCTTGAATTCCTTAAACAGTTTTTGGCTTAAACAATAACCACAAACATTAGCTCTTCCAAATTATCTGCATATTTTTTTCTCTTCATCTGCTTCCTATTTTGTGCCTAATTAGTCTAACTGACTGGTTTCTTGTTATGAACATACTGTTTTTTATGCTGATAATCTACATTATGTGTACCAGTCTATCATACTGGTGCTGAGGTACTTTTGTCCCTACATGTGTCCAAAGAGAAAATGTCTGTTTTAAATTTTTTTGATATTCCCAATTTTTAAAAATAATTCAGCAAAATTCAGAATGGTTTTCATCTCTGCTCACCCATCTCCATTTGGTGATCCCCCTGTATCTGACTTGCACAAATATGAACACAAAACTTTAATGTTGTTAATGATGATGTTCATTAATTACTGCAGGAAAAGTGATACCTATGTCTCATTATGCTAACACAATCAGACTGTAATGGAACATGAAAGTTCCTCCATTGTGACCATAATGCAAAACTTTACTGGACAGACATACAGACAGAAGCATGGACATGGATAACATTGTAAGACCCTTACACATTCATGAAGGCTGTGGGAATAAAATAGTTAAGTTTAAACAAAAAATAAAATAAAATGCATAAATGTGTCAAATTGTCTTTCTATGATAACATCCTTCAGTCCTGGCAACAAGTTTCATGACTTCATCAGTTGCATTATTTATCAGAACTTTGTTACAAAGAATGATGTACTTGAATGCCTTTCAATAGTCACAGTCACAGGATCTAGTCTTAACACCTTAGTTAAGACAACCAGTAGTATGGCCTCATATCGGTCAGTAGCCACAGCAAGTCTGTTGTCAACTATTAAATATCATTTGGTAATCAAAGTAACTAGTGATGACACATACTGTCCTTTAAAATGACTGCTTAGTCTTTAAGTAATGAAAGCAATCAGCTGAAAGGGTTCATGTATTTTATTAGCCATAGCATCTAATGGCTGTTCCAGTAAATCATACTTCAGACCTAGGAAAGGCACTTTCAACATGGAATAGTCACCCATAGATATGATTTAGAATTTTGTATGTTTAATATGAATTCTCAGAGTAATCAGAGTGCCCTGGCATATATTTTAAAAAAATGCCTTCCCTAGGTACCAAGTATGTTTAAATGGAACAGCCCTAATCTTATATCCTAATTTCTTGCAAAAGTCACAGTAAATAGTCCAAGCACTTGTATCTAGCACAAAGTTAAAATCAATCTGATCTTGAACCTCCGTTAATGTTAATCTGAAGCCATATGTTGTGGATTTCCCCCTGCCAGTTTTGCTTCTAGCCCCAGCTAAGTTGATGGGGGCTGCTGATTTTTTGATAGTGCTGTCATCCCTTCAAATCCCTTTTTCTTTCCTAAAATCACCTCATAATTTAAAAAAAAGTAATGACATCCTGATCCAAGTACCTCCAATGGTACTAGTCTAATAGCTACTAATGAGACCTCGCATTTTTTAAAGTCCAGTGCCAAATCTGCTTGGGCTACTCCTGCATTTATCATATGGTTTGAGTATGTAAATCCTGATGCATTTACTCCAAGTTGATCAAACCAGTACTTGATGAGTAATACCTGTAAAATGATCATACTTCATTCCCTCCTTTAATATTATGATTCAAAGGACAGCCCTTAATTTATGTATACTCACAAGAGTATCTGCAGCTGAATCAGAGAAAGACTGAGCTCTAATCTCATAGTCTTCTACAGTTTTCAGTGCCCCTTGCAAAGTTTTGTCAATGAATACCTCACACCCACTGAAAAAAGACTGGCACAGCTCGGATCCCACCTGTAAAAACGGAACCAACCAACATTTTACAGCTATAAAATAAAATATTTCAAACTTACTTAGTTCCTACACATACCAACACACCTCTAAAAAAGACTACTAAAAAATATATACATTCCATTCATCTCACTTTTCAAAAATAGAAATAAAAGATAGAAATCCATAATGTTTAATACATGTAATAATCAATTGAGTATTAAATAAAATCAAAAGATTCTCTAACGCATCTCTATCCTCAAGTATATAATACCTCAAGTAGAAATAAATATTCTTGAACACATCTCTATTCCCCAGTATGCCAGGTTCGAATAAGCAGCAGCCAGCCGACTTAAAAACTCTGTACTTTTACACACTGTAACATGTAGCCAATGGCGTTAACCACATTTTAACATTTTTTATTTGTTGTATTTAACAAGCCATATTATTTTTTATCTGAGCCTGCTACTCTCAGAGATAATGTGAAAGCTTCCAAAATCAACATTTTTCCTTTAGATGAATTTTAAAAGCTGTAAAAAAATTATACGCTGTAAACTTAAGATAACAGCATCATACCTATGCTTGTATGAATTGTGAAAAGTTTAAGAAAAAAAATAAGGGATAACAGAAAGAATTTTTGCCTTTCAATAAAGTCAGCTTTTTCGAAGTTTTGACTAAAAAGTATTGTTTTAACTTGAACAATGGAGATGTCAAATTATACATTAGAGAGAAATGACAAGTCCCCCTGATAATAAAGACATAATTATTAGGCATACCCTGAAGTTGTTGTCCCCCTCTTTGGTGTCTCTCTGGTTCCCCATATCCTCAAAACACCACATTTGTGTATCAGTGGCCAGGGCCAGCTCCCCTGTCAGTTTACAGAGTGTCTGCAGACAGTCCTGTATCTTGTAACTTGATTCCTCAAGCAGGCTGTCTATACTATTTTCACATGCCTGGAAATGATTAAAAAAGCAAAATATTTTATAATAATATTTTATGGCATGATTTTCAGAACAAAATCTTGTGTTCCCATGGCTATTTTCTTTTTATTTTCACATCAGATTGCAACTCTGAAACCTTGAAAACTGTACCTCCATGTAGAAAGTGAACCAGCTGACTTCCCATGGATCTGATCTGCTCTCATTCTATGGATCAGGTCATGGATCAGTGTGGAATCAAGGTTCCTGTACATGGCCATCGTTGAAAGCCACAGGTGATAATCCACTATGTTCCTTTATGACCCATGGCTGCATGTCACAAAATAACGTTTCGACTTTGTAATTATTCCCCTAATGAACCCCATTCAATGATATATCATTTCATATGGTTTTAAGTTAAAAAATTTTTAATTAATTGATGTATGTATTATCCACACAGATATTAGTTTTTCAGATTAGAGGAGGACTATAAGTAGAAATTGTCTTTTCTTCCATTGGTTGGTAAGAGTCACCCAGCACATAAAAAGTAAGTGCCAAGTCCCTGAACTTTAACCCCTTCATGTGCACGTGCGTACAGGAAAACTTTTGTTCTGCGCATTTGCCTTTCAGCCACGTTGTACTGAAGATGTGATCTTTTTGCTATACCTATATTGCAGGTACATTGTTATTATATTTATCCCGGCTACAAATAATGTTTAATTCATCACTTTTATTGTAAATTTGATCAAAGAATATTCCAAGAATATATGGTTTTTATAATATTTCCTGACATCAATCCCTATTGATTGTCATATGAATATCAATCATATACTGAATGTTTGTCAAAGAGAACATTTTTGCATTTAACCCTTTTCATACTGTAACCCAATCAGACCGGTAGTTGTGTACAACTAGAAATTTGTTCAGTCAGTGCTGTATCAGCATGAGAGAATGCAGTGACACTGTTCAATCGGGCTTTACAGGGCACGCTTTTCAAATAATTTGTATTTTGAAAAGCATAATTTTCTTTAAAGGCATATATTTTTTCATTCAAAATTTTCAGATATAAAAAATTCAGTTGAAAGTAAAGTAAACTAAAAAAAACATGCTTTACATTTTTTTTATAACTCAGTTTCAATACAATTTTTCTATCTACAATATTAATTTTACCTCCTATATGTCAGTGTATGAAATGTGGGGAATTTTATGCTGGTGAAAAAATAAGAAAAATCCATCAAAAATGTCAATGGTTATTTAAAAAATTTTTTATATTTACTCGCATGAGAATTCGAGAGCAAGCAGAACAAATCCCTACCATAAAGTCAACAACACTGTTCATTTTGTTTCAGTAATTTTATTCCACAATAAATTCTAATGTAAAAATATCTGAGTTTTGTTGGGTTTATTTTGGTCCATTTCCAGGAATTCAGTAAAATTTTATAATATTATACACCCAACATCGGTATATAGGCGAACTTTATGAGCAGTGAAGTTCTCAAAATATCCAGTTAGCTTGAAAACTATCATAGTCTTCATCATCATCAATATCTGAGTAAAATATACCAATTAACTAGTTATCATCTGCTCAGTTCAATCAATGTAGTCAAGATCATGATCCCCACTGCCTAAAATATCAATTGCCCCCACAAAATTATCTATATTTTCATTAAAATCAGCATCCACATCACTACCATCACTTGCCACTCCAGTACTGTCTGCCATTTTGATCTCTGCACATTAATATTCAGTTTTGAAATCAAATTTTCTACTAACCAGTTATCATCATCTCTATTCATTTCATCGAAGTCAAGATTAAAATCTGCACTGCCTAAAACTTCAATTTCCCTCACATAATTGTCTATATTTCCATCAAAATCAGCATCCATATCACTGCCATCACAAGCCTCTTAAGTGCTATCTGCCATGTTGATCTCCGCATATTAAACTCGTGTTTGATATCAAATTTTCAAATAACCAGTTATCATTAACTCCATTAATTTTGATGAAGTAAAGATAATGATCCCCACTGCCTAAAATGTCAATTTTCCACACGAAATTGTCTATATTTCAACTAATTCAGCGAGCACATCACTGCCATCACTTGTCTCTACAGTACCGCCATTTTGATCTCCGCATGTTAAACAAAATTTGTGTATAAATTTTTTTTTTACAAGCATTTTTTAAAACTCATACTGACACTGCATGAAATAGCATTTGTGTACCTTCCATCTTTATTTCCTTCTTTTCAAATAGTACACGTAAAAAAATTATATATTACACGTTTAAATGCACACTTCCGTGAAGTGGTAGATGGAAGGTAGTGAACATACTACCAGAATTGTATCCCGTATGAAGAATTAAAGTACAACTGGAATTGTATCCCATCTGAAATGGGTTAGAGAACACTCTCTCAACCTGTAATTTCATTGCTGAACATATAAGTTCAAAATTCTCATTGAATTTTCTTCATTTAATTATTCATTACATATTTTTCTGTCTAAAAATATGTACCATACATTTATCATTCAGTCATGTTATAAAGAAGATGTAAGTGTTTTGCTGTGATGAAAACAAGTCTTGTTTTCATATCTATATTGCAGATCAAGTCATGTAATAAATTTATAGTCAGTCAGTTGGAGTCTTGTGACTCTATTTTGATCGCCTATGGCTTGCAACAATGATACATGGCAGAACAAGCTGTACAGTGAAAAACTACCTTTCCTATAGAAAGTGACCCAGTTGACCTCCCATGGATCTGATCTGATCTGGCATCCTGTGGATCAAGTCATTGATAAGTGTGAAAATGAGGCTCTTGTACATGGAAGGCCAAGCCATACAGTGATTGCAAACTGTACCTACTAGTTTTGATAAAATCAGCCTTCAAACCTGTACTGATACTGATGGACCTGTCCGCAACACATCAGTGTACATTTTACACACTTACGGGTATTTCTTGTTGCTCTTTCAAATGAGCTAATGAGCTAAAGTTGCATTTGACTGGTTGCTGGATCTGATGAAACAGCCAGATGTAGCCATGAAATTTGAAATGGTGACAGGAGGTAGAGTTGTGTTATTCCTCTTGGATTTACAAGTTGTCAGGCATAGGATTTGATCCGGAATTATTCAGTTCATATTGCCGAAAGGCCCTTCAACTGACTGTAACTTAAGTGATGTGAGAAATACCAGTAAGTGTCTAAAATTTACACTATGTTGCAGACAGATCTATCTGTGTCAACTGCATAATTCTATGAAGAGGTGAGATCAAACTTCAAACCGTCTAACAGTATCAGTACAGGTAGTAGCTGATTTATTGGACTATGTACCTACCTGTAGAAAGTGGACCAGTTGACCTCCCATGTATCTGATTTGCTCTGTCATTCGGTGGATCAAGTCTCGGATCAGTGTGGAATTGAGGCTCCTGTACATGGCAGACCAGGCTATACAGTGATTGACCAGACTAGTCAGACAGGTGATCATCTGTACACTATACAATTGTACACTGCTGTACTGTCCGTGGTCTAAAACAGAGGATAGGTATTTTCCTGTTATAGTACATGAACAATGGAACCAGATCACATAGTAATTAGCCACATCATTTAAACACCTGATAATCGGTTCACCATACATCTGTAAAAGGTCTAGAGTAAAAGATGGGCATGCATGACTGTAAAAAAAAAATAAAAATAAAAAAAATACTACACTGAAGTGAAAAATTAAGCTTTACATTGGTTTACTAGACAATATAGTAGTTGATCTTTAAGCTGTTGTGCCATTTTATAACACTGCATAATTTACAAAATTTTATTTAAATCCATTGTATTGTAACAGTCTTAAATTTAAAAAATATATCTGCAATGTGGTTAGACTGTACAGTGTTTTAGAGACTGTACTGAGAGGTGGTAATGTACATGAGAACCATTCTTCCCCACAACCAGTGCCTTTGAGTCTGCTTCCAATATTTTGTTAGAAAGGGTTCATTCCAGATATGGAAAAAGTGGGGCCCAGTAGACCATACCAGATCAAAAAGTTGTTTCATTTAGAAATGAAGAACAAGCGTCACAAATATCCTTACCTGTATCTTGTTTATTCAAGAAATTCAAACACATGTTGTTATCACAGGCAATGATATCAAAGATTTATTAATTTGTGCAATAAATATGAACTTTTTCCAGTAATTACATGCTTTAATCAGTCACTTTAGAATCAGACTAAAACACGGTTTTCTACAATTTTCCTTGTCTGTTAAAATAACTGCATCCACTGTTCAGGACAGTTATTCTAGTGGACAAGAACATTGTAGAAAACTGTGCTATTGTCAGACTTGACAACAATGGATTCAAAGCATATAATGCTAGAAAAGTGAATATTTATTGCAGAAATTAATAAATCCACAACCTGAGCACCTGTGATCATTATCAGGCTCCCCTGTTGTGAACCTTCCATACTGGGATTTTAATTCCTGATGCTGAAGTAACCATTGCCCACTTGAATTTATTTGGACATTTGAGTCTACATTGTTTCTTTCAGTGCTACTTTCAAATTAAATGCGTCAACATTTTTTGCTGTAAATTGTATCTTCTCTTCTTAACATTTTCTATCAATGATCATCAACCATGTACTCTCAATTGGTGACCCAGATGATAAAAATCAGTGAGACATTTCTGTCAGTCAATGAAATTGATCGTCCATCAGATTAATAACAACTGTAATGATCTTTTATTGTTGTTTTCTTGGGTATTTTTTATGCACTCTATAGGTGAAATAGAGGGAGCTTCCTTGTACCAAAGATTAAAAATAAAGGTCATTCTCACAAGGGCACAGCTTGAAATGAACTCTGTCAGACACATTTGTTTGTCACAATTTTAAGTAAAGAATACAAAGTTTATTTTTTTGTTCAAATGTATGTACCCAGTTTGTCTTTCTTATTGTTGTTGTCTTCTGTGATACCCATCTTTTCTTTCAGATAGAGAACTGCTTTCCATAACGTTTCAGTCGCAGACAGCACCTTATCAGCTATACTCTCTGCAAAACCATTAACTGAAAGAAGAGTCAACATGAACTTTTTGCTATGAATTTACTTATTCTACTAGATGAATAATAAGCAAATTTAAATTTAGTTTATTTTCAGCACCCCACCCCAAATATTTAAATGTATTCAGCCATATATCAACAAAGATGTAAACTGTACTTGTAATCTTTTCCATGAGACAAAGTAAAACTTGTTTGCTTAATTAAAATAAATGCAAAATTCATATGCTGTTGATCAGAAAACCTTTACAAACACAAATTTGTGCAAAATAAACTTGGAAATTATAATCCTGATTTTTCTTTCAATCATTAATAGCAACAGCAAAGTGACAAAATGAGAAAACTACCAACAAATTTTACTTGGGTAATTTGCCTGATTTCCCGACTACATTACAATTTAATGGTGTAAAACTACTGATTTACAGTCTCTCTTCCTTTTACAGAGAGAATGTAAAATGAATACACAATATAACAATGTAGTAAGTCATCTTGTAGTGAAAAATGATTTGGACTTGTATGAAATTGCAAAAACATATGAATCAAGCACCACTGTCAATTCAAGTTTATAGTTTGATTTCAACTTTGTGAAAATGTTTTTGTCAAGGTATACCTGAAGTTGTTTTTACAGGCTAGACAAAACTTGGTGGAATACTGGGCATCAGTGCTTTTCTCCAATGCAGAAAAGTTCAACTGTTGGTGTTTGTTTCCTAACCTTGTACACAGCAGTGAATTCTATGAAATATGTCATGTGACCCTCAATATTTATTGCAGTATACAATTTTTCCAATAAAATTACTGTTTCTGTAAATTAAGACCACATCTAATGAACATCCAGTATGAAACTGACAATTATATACAAACACTTTAATAAAGATAAACATAATAGATCAAAATAGGAGGAGTTATAATCATTTTTCAAGTTCCTCACATAAATAATAAAAAGAAAAATTAAAACTGATCAAACTTACAGTGAAATTCCTGCAGAAGATTGCTAATCATTTCCTTGCAAAGGGGGATAACACCTGTCCCTGAGCAACTGAAACAAGTGCTTGGTGCTTCTGAAACTGAGATTGATGGGGAAAAAAATGCATTAACACCTGCATTTAAAGGCAACCTGCTCGCAAAGGATAAAATTCATTAACATTTTTGTCTTCATTTCACTTGTGTCCCTTATATACAGGTTTTATGAATAAACTGTAACTCTAAAGACAGTATTTGAAGAAAAAGTACATCACAGTCAATAAAAATCGTCTGCAAATTTTCCCTCGATACCTCCAAAACCAATGATAATGTGAATTCATTATTATTCATAGGCCACTAATATTCATGGATTTTTACATTACTACAAGCCATAAATTAAAGATGCAACAATAAAAGATCAAACTGTATAGAAAATAGGTCCCCAAGATCCTCCTCCAGTCAAGATCCACATATTTAAGAATCAGTACAGTTGAAAAGTAAATTTTCTGCAAAACGTTAAAAATTACACCCACAATAATACATGTAAATAAATTCAAAGTACAAAACAGATGGCAATATCAGTTTTGCTGGCAGAGACTAGATTTTAAGATATAGTATTATAATTAAAACTTGTAGAACTCTTACTTGACTTCTGAAAACTGTTTCCTGGACTTGATATGCTGGACAACAGAGACTGCTGTAATCCTGGGGAGGAGAAGGAGTACCGATGACCATTTCTTCTGCATGAAAAAAACCCAACAAATTCATGATCTAAAATTGATGCATTATACAATACAAAAGATCCAATTAACTAAATTAAAAAGCAAACACAAGTACTGCTATGTTAAAGAAACAGCTAATATAAGACATTTAAAAATTTATTTCTCCATAGAAGGAAATTTGTTTTTGTGCTTTAGTTATGTACAGAGACTCATTGTGGTTGTAACAATAATAATAATAATAATAATAATAATAATAATAATACTTTATTTATAGAAGGTGGCTCATTTAGTCAAACACTGTACTCCCTTGATGCCCTCTTAAGAAAGTATAAAAATGTACATCATACAACCTGTTAATAGTAATTACTATTTAGTATTTAAATGTCTAAAGCATTAAAATTCTAAATTCTAATAGTAACATATACATACTAATGTTGTCGTTTCATAAATACTGTAGTAGTTTCCACATAATTTATATGTAATGAAGAGTAGTTCATAGAACAGTACTGAAAATTTTTCTTAAATTGTTCTGTTCTTGGTATTGGTCGATGAAAATTTCCATTTGATGTTAACCTCAACTGGTAAAGTGTTGAATATGGATTGAATAAATCCTGTGGGTACTCTGGTGCACCTCCATGTAGATAATAATGTAGAAAAACTGCCCTGTGAAAAAACTCCATGCAATGAATGAATGAATGTATGACTGTTTGTATGTATGTATGTATGTATGTATGTATGTATGTATGTATGTATGTATGTATGTATGTATGTATGTATGTATGTATGTATGCAGAGGGTTTATTGGCACTTCAGCACAATCCTGACTATATAGTACCAATTAAATCCAATGTTCCAAAATATAAAAAGTAAAAAAAAAAAAATTAAAAAAAAAAATATCCAAGATGGTTACACAAGAGTAGAAAGCTGAACATTAATACCGATACACAGACAGGGTTACATTAATACAGATAGACAGGGTGTACATTAATACAGATAGACAGGGTGTACATTAATACAGATACACAGACAGGGTGTACATTAATACAGAAACACAGACAGGGCCAGTACAAACTTACAAACTTGGTGATGTTCCAGGAGATGACAAGCTATTTTTTTTCCAATCATCCTTGGGATCAGTAAATACCTCATCATCTGTAGAACTTTCTCCTTCATTCTACACCAGAAATATAATATATAAGCCATGCAACAAATGTAACATAAATCCATGGTTACAATGAAACATTTGTAAATAATTGTCCCTTACTTTTTCTGTATACAATTTTATGCTTTAATGGCTATTTTTTTTTTTTTTGGTAATATAAAGATTAGTCAACAATGAAATTAAGGTTATGGAGAGCTTTACATGGAATCATATTAATTTTAGTGTGCCTAGCCATACAACATTCTGGAATAAAATTAATTTCAGTGTGCTTAGCCATACAACCTTATGAAATCAAATTAATTTCAGTGTGCCTAGCCATACAACAGTATGGAATCAAATTAATTTCAATGTGCCTAGCCATACAACCTTATGGAATCAAATTAATTTCAGTGTGCCTAGCCATACAACCTTATGGAATCAAATTAATTTCAATATGCCTAGCCATACAACCTTATGGAATCAAATTAATTTCAGTGTGCCTAGCCATACAACATTATGGAATCAAATAAATTTCAATGTGCCTAGCCATACAACAGTATGGAATCAAATTAATTTCAATGTGCCTAGCCATACAACCTTATGGAATTAAATAAATTTCAGTGTGCCTAGCCATACAACCTTATGGAATCAAATTAATTTCAGTGTGCCTAGCCATACAACATTATGGAATAAAATTAATTTCAATGTGCCTAGCCATACAACATTATGGAATCAAATTAATTTCAATGTGCTTAGCCCTACAACCTTATGGAATAAAATTCATTTCAATGTGCCTAGCCATACAACATTATGGAATCAAATTAATTTCAGTGTGCCTAGCCATACAACCTTACAGAATAAAATTAATTTCAATGTGCTTAGCCCTACAACCTTATGGAATAAAATTAATTACAATATGCCTAGCCATACAACCTTACAGAATCAAATTAATTTCAATGTGCCTAACCATACAACCTTACAGAATAAAATTAATTTCATTGTGCCTAGCCATACAGCCTTATGGAATCAAATTAATTTAAATATGCCTAGCCATACAGCCTTACAGATTTGTTTTGTTCAGATAAATTTTTCCCAAGCAGACACTTACTGTATATACTCGCTTATAAGTTGAGTCCAACTGCAAACTGCACAGACCCAGGTCTGCCGTCACATAATGTGCTGACAGATCTATGTCTATGCAGTTTGTTAGGAGTAATCAGTAGAACAAACATAGACCCTGATCTGCCGATGCATTATGCAACAGCAGATCAGGGTCTATATTGTTTGCAATTGTGCTAGACTTAGAAGCCAGTATATACAGTATATCAAATAAATATTTTTTCTATGACATTTTTGGAATTTTCCAGCTCTCCATGACTTTTCATGGTGGAAATGATAATAATTCTCAGACTGTTCCAGTTTTGATAGAACAAAATCATTTAATTTACAGAAATTTTAAAGATCCCATTAGCGTTCAGCCATACCACCGTTCATTTTATCAACAATAAGAAACCGACTTACTCTTGTGTCAGAAGAGTGAGATGGAATATTAATGAAAAATATTTGTAAAATCCATACTTGGACAAGGAGACAATAAATAAGGCCAATGAAATAACTGATTTTTACTTCATGCAGACAAATTAAAAATTCAAATTCATAACATAAACATTCCCATTCATAAGTGTCATTAACATCATGCTATAACTATCATAATTGGTATATTATATGACAGTCATTGGTAAAAGTCCCACATTAATGTCACATGGTCTACCATATATACTTGCATATAAGTCAGATCCAACTGCAAACTGCATAGATACTGATCTGCTGTCGCATAATGCACTGGCAGATTTGGGTCTATGCAGTTTGTTAGGATTAATAAGCAGAACAAACAACACAGACCTTGATCTGAGGTGCATAATTCAAGGGCAGATCAGGGTCTATGTTGTTTGCAGTTGGACCTGACTTATAGGCAAGTAGAGATGGTAATCTAGGAAATGTGATTGCATCATTCATGCTAATTTCTAAAATAATGCACTGAAAAATGCACACCACATTCTCAAGCCCAACCATTATTTCTTCCTTAGATCCTATCTATATTTAGAAAATACCACCACCCCATTATTCTTTTTAATTAAGTGGGTAATATCCCCCTACATTTCTAGTTCTCTAATAGACCCTGATGTCACTGAGAAACAAAAAAAATCTGTACTTTTTTTAAATGACAAACAGTATCTTAAACTCATGTCTATCACACATGACAATCATTGATTAACACACTATTCCTCTCACTGCAGCAGGCAGTCCATGGTATATTACATTATTCAGCCCTGTTTCATAAATTTCAGATCTAATGAGCACTCTTGTGAAATCCTAATCTCTAATAATAATTTACCTGGAAGAGGTCCCTCATTTGTACCAGTTTCTCCTCAAACTTGACCAGCGTCCAGTGGGTAATCACATTCAACTTAGTGTTGGTCACTTTGATGGTTGTTCTCACCTGGTCACCTTCCAGGAAATCTTCCCGACTGAATACCTGGCAAAGGCACATAAACAAATGACCTTAATCAATGATCTTAGGTATGGTGCACTATTCTTCAATGTACATTGTACTATTACTTAATTTAAATAGGGATAATCTATAATAATAACTATAAAATCTTCACTTAAACACACCAATAAGCAACAAAAGCCCCTCAAAGGGACTGACACTCTACTCTCTGAAATTTTTTGCGGAAATTCAAGACTATTTCCAAATTTTATTTATATACCTCTAGTGGTTTCTGCTTAATCATGCCAAGTTTTCATAAAGAAAGTTCAAAAATGATTTTAAAAAGTTGAACAATGCTGAAATGAACTGAAAATCTAATTAAGGTGGTTTTGCCTCATCATGCTAAAAACATTTTTGTTATTAAAAAAAAAGTTGTATGCATCTTTCCCTCACCCCCAGGTTCACACCATGTAACAACAAACAAAAAAAGTGACCAATTGCTGTAATGGACTAATGACCATTATAAAGTATGCACAATTTCATATAATTGTCCTTTGAATGAATATTTTTTGTATTGTGTTCTTTTTGCTTTTGTATTTTTACCATGTTTTTCCAACCTTGAATGTTTATAAAATTCTTTTTTTCCTCTTGTAATTGCATATGGTGCACATCATGCATCCTATGATGTTTATTTTAAGTATGTAGTCAAACATAAATGCCCCATTACAGTCCTTTTCCTGCAGCCATTCCCATTTAATCTTGTTTCTTAGTACAATTTCAACTGATTTAATGTCTGCACTGCAATCTAACACACTTATTTTAAATTATTTTCTTACACACGATAAACGCTTTTCTACACTGATTTCTCCAATATGTCATGACACATACACGTGACAAGTTATTTACTCTGCAGCTTTGCATTAGTTGAAACCAGTCAAAATTGACAGTCATTTTTCAGATGGACCAATTAAAAATATAGTTCACAAATATTGCAATCATAAAGGTTATGTATAATGAAAAACTTGAATGCAGAGGACAAATAACTGAATTCTTCACGATAATACAAGAATGAATCTAAATTTCTGGCAACTCAGCTGGCATTATTTAAAATCCGGAAATGCAGAAAACTTCAATCTCTGGTTATTGCAGTTGGGGTATAAACACACACACCACACAAAATTAACTCCAGGCCACACATAATACTTACTGTATGTTTTTTGAGGTACTGGCTGATCTTGTTGGCCTCTCGAAGCTGAAGAGCGATCTTGTATAGATCCTTTTTCCCAACTGGAATCTCAACCACCATCGGCTGACGAGTCGCGGAGGTCATAAGCTCATTACGTCTTTGACGTAATTCCTCCAACTTCTGTTCAGCATTATGTCTCTCTGCCTCCAGAAGTTCTAGAATTCTTGACCTCTCCACTGCTGTCTGGAGGGCTACCTGTGGTTGATGAAGAGATATAGTTGTTTTTCTCACCTGCCAAAAGTAACACTCTGCCTACCCCTTCCCCAGGTATACTTACAAATATAACTATCAACAAAATTGTATTTTCTGCATACAACAAAAATCATAGATATGCAAATAAATGAATCTACAATACCAAAGGAAATTTTGAATGTACACTGGTACACATGTGTACAAACAATGACATAAATTAATGGATTCAAATAAGAAGATATAATCACTGCCAAAGAAAGTTTGCTAAAGGCTGACATGTGACAGAACTAGAAATGTGTTCATGAAATACAAAATGCACCTCTCCAGTGACCAATATACAAAACTTGATGAAGGAACTGAGAGACAAACAAGAATAACACTATATGCCCCTTACACAGTTATGGAGGGGAAAAAATATAACATATTAGGACTTTTACAACTTGACTTTTCCAACAGAAACAGCTGGTGATTAAAAAAATGAGTAACTCAATATTCAGACCATCCAGTGCAGAAAATGACTGGATATGGAGTAATAATAAATTTTTACTCTGTGGAGTTTAAAACTTCAAAATTTATGATACGAGGACACTATCATTCATGTATAAACTTAAGGGTTTATACAGTTACTTTAATTGCACACGGTGGAAATCATACACTGTCCAGACTGTGTCTCAAGAACACTACTGAAATTAACTCTATATTAAATAAAAGACTTGGGACTTTTTAATGCCATACATAGTGAAAAATATCTAACATTTAAAGTGGCCAAACTTTACAGTTAAATTTCTACAAACAATGTCCATCTCCACATAATATAAGAATACTTTATGTCACAAAATCAAAATGTTTCTGTGCACATGACCCAAAAGATCTTCCAGAATGTAAGCCTTGAACAAAACTTCCCCATTCTGACTGGACTAGGAAAAAATACCGACTGGTCTAAATTGGGAGGTGATCGTTTTGTCTCACCTGCATCAGCATGGGGAGACTGAGGTCACCACTTTCCATGACCACCAGCAACAATATCAACTATTTAAGTTCTGTGTTAAAGTTCTTGCAAGTCAAATAAAGGGGATATACTCCATTGCACAGACACAGGCAAGATATTTGGTTCTGCGGAATAGTAATTTATAAAAGAAATATAACTAACTAAAGGCTATTGTAATTTAGTGGTTGTCTTGTTTCAGGCATTGTCAGAAAGAATGTGGCTTTACTGTTGAATTGTTAAGCTTTAATACATTTTCTGAATCTGATAATGAAGTTTTCATAGCTGATAAACCATGACAAGCAGCCTACCTTCTGAGCTGCCTCTGCCTCCAGCTGCTGACGCTTTCGACCAGCAAGGACCTCCTGCTCTAGCATCTGAAAAATGTCATAGTTTCATGTAGTCCTTAATTGAATACAGCTCTCATTCAGATGGCACTATTCACCTCCTAATCTCCTGTCATGTGCTTGTCATAATGTTGTACAATGCATGCATTATAATTTACATAAAGTCTGCTACTTACTGTTGACTTTGGCTATTGTTTCAATTTATAAAAGCCTCATATACATTTCTAGACAATCTACTTGTACTGTTATGAATTGCTTTAAGTTATTTTTATTCCCATGAGGAAGCTGTGTTGTCTCAGTTGGTAGAGCATCGGACTCATAATCCAAGTGTCACTGGTTTGATACCTGCCCAGGCCAGTCTGGATTGACTGCCTCGATGTGCCCCTGGGAAAAGCACTTAGCTACCATTTCCTTGGCATGATATAGCCAATAACATGTTAAAAGTGCTGCTAAAACCAATAAAAACAAATCAACAATTATTCCCATGATGAAGCACTTCTAGACACAAGAGTGCTTAACTGCTGAGTCGCAATATATTCCAAAAAGTGTCTGTTTGATAAGTATTAGGTAATGCTGCAGAATATAAATCTACTCAATTTGTCTAAAATTCATCTTTTCATTCTGGGCCTCTTTAATTTAATTATCTCACTTCTATGTTTATTTTTAAATCATCCTCTATCTGAATGAGCTTACCATTTTTTGTTTGCGTAGTTTTTCTACCAAGCCCTCGGCCTCTTGTCTGCTGTGCTCAGCTTGTTCCTTTTCCTCTGCTTGTTCTCTCTAAAAAATTTTTTAAAAAAAAAACAACATGAAAACAAGTGCGTGCATTGACAGACTTTGGAAATGATCATATTTTCTGAATTGTTTATAAAAATTTGGAGAATGAAAAACAACCACTAAGAATGCTCAGCAGTTTGGAATGGCATATCATTATATATGAACAATAAAAAATTGTTCAGACTCAATATTTTTAAAAATTAGTATTCTGAGACTTGTTTACCCTAAAAGATGTCTCTCAATAGTTTCCAAAATCCAATCTGTAATTTTTGACATTTGTCCATAATTTGCCATACCAAACTAACAGCTGGTATAACAATGTTTTGAAAAAAACCACAAAGTATATGTGTCTATCTGAAGTATCACTAATCCTCTAATTAGCAGACACTGCCCTTTCCATACCAATAGTAGTTCAATAGAATGAGACCTGATACTAGACACTGCCTTTTCTATACCAATAATAGTTCAATAGAATGAGACCTGATGCTAGACACTGCCCTTTCTATACCAATAGTAGTTCAGTAAAATGAGTTACCTGATACTAGACACTGCCCTTTCTATACCAATAGTAGTTCAATAGAATGAGTTACCTGATGCTAGACACTGCCTTTTCTATACCAATAGTAGTTCAGTAGAATGAGAACTGATGTTAGACACTGCCTTTTCTATACCAATAGTAGTTCAGTAGAATGAGACCTGATGCTAGACACTGCCCTTTCTATACCAATAGTAGTTCAGTAGAATGAGTTACCTGCTGCTAGACACTGCCCTTTCTATACCAATAGTAGTTCAGTAGAATGAGTTACCTGCTGCTAGACACTGCCCTTTCTATACCAATAGTAGTTCAATAGAATGAGTTGCCTGATGCTAGACACTGCCTTTTCTATACCAATAGTAGTTGAGTAGAATGAGTTACCTGATGCAAGACACTGCCTTTTCTATACCAATAGTAGTTCAGTAGAATGAGTTGCCTGATGCTAGACACTTACCTTGCCATACAAATAGTAGTTCAGTAGAATGAGTTGCCTGATGCTAGACACTGCCTTTTCTATACCAATAGTAGTTCAATAGAATGAGTTGCCTGATGCTAGACACTGCCTTTTCTATACCAATAGTAGTTCAGTAGAATGAGTTACCTGATGCTAGACACTGCCTTTTCTATACCAATAGTAGTTAAGTAGAATGAGTTGTCTGATGCTAGACACTGTCCTTTCTATACCAATAGTAGTTCAGTAGAATGAGACCTGATGCTAGACACTGCCCTTTCTATACCAATAGTAGTTCAGTAGAATGAGTTGCCTGATGTTAGACACTGCCCTTTCTATACCAATAGTAGTTCAATAGAATGAGACCTGATGCTAGAAACTGCCTTTTCTATACCAATAGTAGTTCAGCAGAATGAGACCTGATGCTAGACACTGCCCTTTCTATACCAATAGTAGTTAAGTAGAATGAGACCTGATGCTAGACACTGTCCTTTCTATACAAATAGTAGTTCAGTAGAATGAGTTACCTGATGCTAGACACTGCCCTTTCTATACCAATAGTAGTTCCGTAGAATGAGTTGCCTGATGCTAGACACTGCCTTTTCTATACCAATAGTAGTTCAATAGAATGAGTTGCCTGACGCTAGACACTGCCTTTTCTATACCAATAGTAGTTCAGTAGAATGAGTTACCTGATGCTAGACACTGCCTTTTCTATACCAATAGTAGTTCAATAGAATGAGACCTGATGCTAGAAACTGCCCTTTCTATACCAATAGTAGTTCAGTAGAATGAGTTGCCTGATGCTAGACACTGCCCTTTCTATACCAATAGTAGTTCAATAGAATGAGACCTGATGCTAGACACTGCCTTTTCTATACCAATAGTAGTTCAGTAGAATGAGTTGCCTGATGCTAGAAACTGCCCTTTCTATACCAATAGTAGTTCAATAGAATGAGACCTGATGCTAGACACTGCCCTTTCTATACCAATAGTAGTTAAGTAGAATGAGTTGCCTGATGCTAGACACTGCCCTTTCTATACCAATAGTAGTTCAATAGAATGAGTTGCCTGATGCTAGACACTGCCTTTTCTATACCAATAGTAGTTCAGTAGAATGAGTTGCCTGATGCTAGACACTGCCCTTTCTATACCAATAGTAGTTCAGTAGAATGAGTTGCCTGATGCAAGACACTGCCCTTTCTATACAAATAGTAGTTCAGTAGAATGAGTTGCCTGATTCTAGACACTGCCCTTTCTATACCAATAGTAGTTCAATAGAATGAGACCTGATGCTAGACACAGCCCTTTCCATACCAATAGTAGTTCAGTAGAATGAGTTGCCTGATGCTAGACACTGCCCTTTCTATACCAATAGTAGTTCAATAGAATGAGACCTGATGCTAGACACTGCCCTTTTCTATACCAATAGTAGTTCAGTAGAATGAGTTGCCTGATGCTAGACACTGCCTTTTCTATACCAATAGTAGTTCAGTAGAATGAGACCTGATGCTAGACACTGCCCTTTCTATACCAATAGTAGTTCAGCAGAATGAGTTGCCTGATGCAAAGTCAACATTCTTCATGCATACCTTCATTTCTGTCAAGACCATCTCATCTCTTTTTCAGTGATCATATACCAAATTTCTTTATTTTATTTGCCACATTCATCATAAGATGGGATTTAAATGCTACTGCCTTGTTCATATTCATAAATTCAGTACTACCTAAATTCAATGATGTAATAGAAATTTTATTGTCTTTTCAGTCCTCTGATACTTTATTGATTAATACAATTATAATCATGCAGTATTAGCTGCATTACAAATTGCAACAAATATAATACTGTGTGTGTCCTCAGGCTTGAGCTCCAGTTAACTTATATCCTAATGGAGTCCACCAAACCCGACAGTTCCTGACAGACATAATTACAACTCTGCAATCTACTTCATTAAGATGACTATGTGGAGATGTCATATCACATTCATAAATCATACAGATGTCATACTGATCTACCACACAGATGTTATATCACATAGGAAAACCATACAAATGTCATATTGATATACCATACAGATGTAATATCACACAGGCAAACCATACAGATGTCATACTGATATACCAAAGAGATGTTATATTACATTGACAAACCACACAAATGTCACACTGGTATATCAACACACCATGTTCCCCTTTATAGGAGAATGAAACAGTTGTCACAACTTTCAAAGGTTCGAGCTTACCAAGACTTTTTCCAATTCTGACAGTTTATGATCATAGTCCGACTTCTGTGATAGTAGTTCCACTTCTGCCAATTTCCGTGTGCGTTCCAATTCCTGCTGCATTTCCTCTTGGGCCTTACGCCTGGCTTCTTCCAACTCCTTCTGAAGTCTGGACAGAAAGAGAACTGTGTACAGCAGTGAAAGCAACAAGAATCTTACAGAAGACTGTCAAACCTACAAACCATGCTAAGATATTTGCCATATAACTTTTATCAACTAGAACACAGAAATGTAATACATCATTTTAAAATTGTTAGTGATGACAATGTTAATGCCAATCACAGCCGTCTGTAAACAGAAAGTGAATCCTTTATCTCTCTTTCTAATAATACATGTAAAACAAACAAGAATTTATATAATGCCATAAATAAAAAGAAATAATCATCACAAATTAGAAATTTTTCAATAGAACATCTCAAGTATAACATGAAGTACTTGAACAATTCTTCTTCCTGGCAGCATCAAGTTGATGTACAAGTCTTGGTATTACCAATGTATGAGGATCTCTTCATGTTTGAGCTCTGATCATGAACAAGACTGTCTTTAACTTACAAGACAATGTACATGTATTTCAACCATAAATTAATATTGCAGATTGCATGTGTGAACAATGTGCTTTCTGGTTCCATGTTGCATACCTTTAGCACCCAAGCAGTCTTATGAAACAGAGAACCAATCTAAAAATCACGTGAAATAGGTAATCTAGCACAAGAGTGATGGGTGAGTTGTATTATACCCAAAGTTGGAGGAGGATGGGATTGGACGGACTGGGACTTAATTATTTTTGTCTGTTTTTTTACAGGAAACATAAAACAAACAATGCTATTTTCAGAAATCCATATTTTTAAAACAAACCCACCTAAAACCAAGGATCAAGAACTACATACTAACAGCATTTCTATGCTAGACAGAGAAGGCTTACCTAAAATTAACAGCAAGGCTAAATATTTCAACTGCTAATCATCCTGGTGTAAAAAGACCATAATGTAATTACAATTTTATTCTGTCTGTATAGAAAAAGAAAACTGCTTGTCCTTAACCATGCAGTAAACATAACGGCAAGCTGATGAGTGGATTTTTCAAGCTCTGAATGGCAGACATTTTTTTGGGTTAACTTGGACAGCAATGAAAAAAGTTATTTTAGCTGACAATTACTATTAACCATTGATTTTACTGATTTTAATATTAACCTGTTCATTTTTGCAAACATGGGCACAAAGCGATCTATGAAACAAAATAGGTTTAAATTAAGACTGAATAAACCTAAAATGGAAACAACTCCACCCTTGGACAGATACTCCAGTCTACCTGGATTCCTGAACACGAAGAAGCTCCTGCTTGGCGAATTCAAAATCTCGGATCTCCTGAGGACTTGTATGGCTCTCAGTCTTGTTTTTCTGAACCTCTATGGGATGGTTAAACCTGAATTCAAATAAAAAACATTATCGTTATCAAATGACCTTCTTTAAAAAAACACTATCTACTGAGCCTCTATGGGAGAGTTAAACCTGACTTCAAATAAAAAAACATCCTCATCAAAAGACCTTTAAAAAAAACCCACTATCTACTGAACTTCTATGGGATAGTTAAACTTGAATTCAAATAAAACACATTATCATTATCAAATGAACTTCTTTCAAAAAACACTATCTACTGAACCTCTATGTGATTTTTGAACCTGAATTCAAATAAAAGAACATTATCATTATAAAATGACTTTCTTTCAAAAAACACTATCTACCGAAAATCACAACATTTGCATGAAGATAAAATTTCAGCTAATTTAGCAAGAAAATTAGAATGTGTTCATGGAACATAGATGCCATACCAGATTTATGATCTTTACTTTCCTTGTCTTAGTCTGGTTTTCTTAGTCCAGTTTTGTCTTTGGTCAGTTGTCATGTAAAAGTTTGAAGACTTCTTAATATGGTCAGATACACTTTATAATGCCTCACAGCAGACAAATAATGTAATTCTTTGACATGGATTTCTTTCCCCTGATACCAACCCCAACACACATTCTACTCATCTTTACTGCAATCACACCTCTTACCTGAAGTAATGGTCACCACCCAATATAACACGATCACCCTGTAAACAATTGAAAAATAAAAAGGTATTTAAAAGGTAATAACATGGATCTTTAGCATAAATTAACTTGAAATGATATAATATACATGTACTTCTTATCTATTACTATAAATAATGAATTGTTTGCAACATACAATTTGCAAAAATCAATCCTGTCAATATGAAGTTCACCAAAATGTATTCACATTAAAGACTACATGCTTTAACAACATTTTCATGATGAGAATGTGTTGCACATATCGAGATTGCAAACATTTCATGATGCTAAATTATTACAATGTACATTATTTACAATTAATTTAGTAAATTTTAAAAAGAAAAATTCCAAATACAAAATGTCAATAGTAACTTTTGACATGCTTCAAAGGGTGATGATTCTGTCTACTGTTCCATTTATACAGATAAAGCCAACAAGTGTCTCACAGTGCTAAAACCACACCCATAAAAATGCCATGAGAGTGTATATAATAAATGTAAATAAACCCACTACTTACATGATGTAATATGGTTGGTTCCAAGATGAGATTTCCATTAATGTAGATTGGGGCATCTCCAATAGGGGTGATGTTGACAACCAAGTCCACATTGTTAATGATGCTGATAAATATATCAAATAAACATTATGTATGGAAGGCTCCCAGTATTGAATATTTTCATTGCCTACATCATGTATCGATCAATATGGCACTAGCCAAAAAATGGATTCATCATGCACTTCTATTCTGCATATGACCATTATTATTTTTTCACTAAACTGAATGGCATTAAGTCAGAACATTTAATAATAAAATTCCACATTCCATGAGGAAAGTACTATCTTGAACATTTAATAATAAGATTCCACATTCCGTGAGGAAAGTACTACCTTGAACATTTAATAAGATTCCACATTCCGTGAGGAAAGTACTATCTTGAACATTTAATAATAAGATTCCACATTCCATGAGGAAAGTACTATCTTGAACATTTAATAATAAGATTCCACATTCCATGAGGAAAGTACTATCTTGAACATTTAATAATAAGATTCCACATTCCATGAGGAAAGTACTATCTTGAACATTTAATAAGATTCCACATTCCATGAGGAAAGTACTATCTTGAACATTTAATAATAAGATTCCACATTCCATGAGGAAAGTACTATCTTGAACATTTAATAAGATTCCACATTCCGTGATGAAAGTACTATCTTGAACATTTAATAATAAGATTCCAAATTCCATGAGGAAAGTACTACCTTGAACATTTAATAAGATTCCACATTCCGTGAGGAAAGTACTATCTTGAACATTTAATAAGATTCCACATTCCATGAGGAAAGTACAACCTTGAACATTTAATAAGATTCCACATTCCATGAGGAAAGTACTATCTTGAACATTTAACAATAAGATTCCACATTCCGTGAGGAAAGTACTACCTTGAACATTTAATAAGATTCCAAATTCCATGAGGAAAGTACTACCTTGAACATTTAATAAGATTCCACATTCCGTGATGAAAGTACTATCTTGAACATTTAATAAGATTCCACATTCCGTGATGAAAGTACTATCTTGAACATTTAATAAGATTCCAAATTCCATGAGGAAAGTACTATCTTGAACATTTAATAAGATTCCAAATTCCATGTGGAAAGTACTATCTTGAACATTTAATAAGATTCCACATTCCATGAGGAAAGTACTATGTTGAACATTTAATAAGATTCCAAATTCCATGAGGAAAGTACTATCTTGAACATTTAATAAGATTCCAAATTCCATGAGGAAAGTACAACCTTGAACATTTAATAAGATTCCAAATTCCATGAGGAAAGTACTATCTTGAACATTTAATAATAAGATTCCACATTCCGTGATGAAAGTACTATCTTGAACATTTAATAAGATTCCAAATTCCATGAGGAAAGTACTATCTTGAACATTTAATAAGATTCCAAATTCCATGAGGAAAGTACTATCTTGAACATTTAATAAGATTCCAAATTCCATGAGGAAAGTACTATCTTGAACATTTAATAAGATTCCACATTCCATGAGGAAAGTACTATCTTGAACATTTAATAATAAGATTCCACATTCCGTGATGAAAGTACTATCTTGAACATTTAATAACAAGATTCCAAATTCCATGAGGAAAGTACTACCTTGAACATTTAATAAGATTCCACATTCCATGAGGAAAGTACTATCTTGAACATTTAATAATAAGATTCCACATTCCGTGATGAAAGTACTATCTTGAACATTTAATAACAAGATTCCAAATTCCATGAGGAAAGTACAACCTTGAACATCAAATTGGTTAAACTACAAGTATAAAATGTTGATTGAATGGATGCTACTCATGTAAAACGTTTGATCCTATGGACCAACAAAATGTTCTTGAATAGGTAACTTATTCTGTATAAATTTATCAGTTATTATCAAGATAAAATCCGTATCTCCCAATGAGTATGGATAGTCAAGGCTTTGTCATATTGCAATTTAGTAAAATTTAAAGGAACTATAGAAGACTGGGCACCCAAGTGGTAATGTATTTGCTTTTTGCACCTCTGCAGTCCCAAGTTTGATCCTGGTTCTCATAAACATGCAAGTCAACCATCCATAGTCAGAAGTTTTCTCAGAGTTTTTCTCCCTTTCGATCTTCTATTTCAACTACTAACAATGAAGTCTGAGTCATCAACAGTGCATTGTACTAGTTATATAACTTTGCTATACCCACTCATTTTTTGTGCATGTACAATCCATAACACTATAATAATGTTTTGCAGTTAAATTTTTACTACAAAAAACTTTGCATACTTACTACAGTGGTCCCCCTCTTATAAGGCCACCCCTTCTGCAGCAAGAAAGTGGCCTTATAAGACGGGTGGCCTTTCTATAGGGGGATCACACAGTTGTGAGTAATAACTACATATAAAGTATAAAAGATGCAACTAATTTTTATATATTTAATATTTTCATTTAAAAATTTCAGGAGTATTATCTGGTTAAGGACTTAATATGGTAAAACTAATATCAATGTTATTTTTAAAAAATATGAATAATCATGAATCGTGGTGCAATACCACATTGTCGGTAAATTCTGGGTACAAACATTTGGTTGTAACTATCCCTGTACGTCCGTCGATTCCGTCTTCCTACTCAATACAGTTGAATGTATATTGATGATGTTTATTTGAATCTTTCTGACATAAAATTTCTCAGTAAGACTCTCCCTCTTTTCATTTACTTTCATTGCTTTCACTTTTCGTTCTAAACTGAGAATGTTTGACGATATTTTGCGACAACTTATTCCTTCGCGGGCAATCACATGAGAGGCACAGTGTTTACAACGGAAGTTAATCTGTCACGTGATCGACTTTTTTTTCTTCTTCTCCAGTCTGGTACCCGGTTATGTACATTTCATAATCTATCAGAGTGAAGCCAGAGAGGCTAACATACCATTTTACTAACTGGCGACCGGATGTCACGCTGACTTGAGCTGAACATTGCTGTGCTTCTCAGCGGTTAGCTTTTGTCATCTTGATAATTATAGGTGGTAATAATAGCCAGTAATTATCAAAGTGACAAAGCTAACATCTAAGGAACTCATGGCAGTAAGTATAATCGGATTACTTACCTCTTTGTAAGGATTAAAGTTACTTTATTGGCATGTTGGAACACAATGTCAATGTGTTGAATTGAGAAATTAAAAAATATTATCGAGATTTTAATCTGTAAACAACCGTTATGTGGCCGCTCGCGACGGGTAAATTTGTCCGTTTTTGCACTAAAATGCTGGCCGCTGGTCGCGTTAGAGGGGTGGCCGTCCTTGAGGGGTACTTTTGAACACAAACTCCGTATAAAGCGGGTGGCCGCTGGTCAGGGGGGCCGTTCAAGAGGGGGACCACTGTAATATAATGTAAATTCTGCATACATACTTATTTTGAAATTACTTAAGATCATATACACTATTTTTTAATGCGTTTATCATTAGTGAAATTAATTCCAATATATTTCAAAACATGTGATAATTATGGTTAGCAATCAAATTTAATATTTAAGCTGATTCAAGGATGGATTGATAGGAAGAAGGTTGAATCAGAACAAGGTAAACTAATAAATAGTCATATAAATAACTTAGGAACAAAATTAGTGTCAGAGAAGCAAAGTTTAGGTCTAAAAGTTTGTAAACAAAAATGTGCTTACTTTTGCTATAAAATACCACAGGGCCCATATGCATGTATTTTTGCTACAAAATACCACAGGGCCCATGTGTGCTTATTTTTGCTATAAAATACCATAGGGCCCATGTGTGCTTATTTTTGTTATAAAATACCACATGGCCCATGTGTGCTTATTTTTGCTATAAAATACCACAATGCCCATATGTACTTATTTTGTTATAAAATACCACAGGGCCCATGTCTGCTTATTTTTGCTATAAAATACCACAGGGCTCATGTGTGCTTATTTTTATTATAAAATACCACAGAACCCATGTCTGCTTATTTTTGCTATAAAATACCATAGGGTTCATGTGTGCTTAATTTGCTATCAAATACCACAGAGTCCATGTGCACTAATTTTTGCTATAAAGTACCACAGGGCCCATGTGTGCTTATTTTTGCTATCAAATACCACAGGGCCCATGTCTGCTTATTTTTGATATCAAATACCACAGGGCCCATGTGTGCTTATTTTTGCTATAAAATACCACAGGGTCCATGTGCACTTATTTTTGCTATAAAGTACCACAGGGTCCAAGTGTGCTTATTTTTGCTATCAAATACCACAGGGCCCATGTGTGCTTATTTTTGCTATCAAATACCACAGGGCCCATGTGTGCTTATTTTTGCTATCAAATACCACAGGGCCCATGTCTGCTTATTTTTGCTATCAAATACCACAGGGCCCATGTCTGCTTATTTTTGCTATCAAATACCACAGGGCCCATGTGTGCTTATTTTTGCTATCAAATACCACAGGGTCCATGTGCACTTATTTTTGCTATAAAGTACCACAGGGCCCATGTGTGCTTATTTTGTGTATATGCTTATTATCTCAACTGTACACTAGTGCAAATATCTGTACTTAAAAGAATCAGCAACAAATAAAATATATTTATCTGTAATTATTTGTAAACGTAAAAATATTTTTTTACAATCCAATCAAAGTAAATAAAACGTGTCCATAAAATACAAATGCCCACCCTCAGTGTCTGAAACTAACATAAATGCAAAACCAAGGTGTGACAGACAGACAATCAACCAACAGACATATGTACAGATGAACAGACAGACAAGAATATTGTATATGCCCTACCACTCTCTAAAAGTACCAAAAATTACAGACACTGTAAGTGTGGATTTTGTTTTATAAAATCCTACCAGTGATTCTCTGCAATCAAGGCACCATTAAGCTGTATATCATGCTTTGAGTTGGGTCCAATCCTTCCAACTCTTGTAATTCCTTCTTTGAGGACATAAAGAAGCATCTCGGACAGCTGTGGGTCTTCATTTAGATTCACCAGGTTAGGAAGCTTATTGTCCACTTTAAAAGTTATCCCTGCTTTCTGGAAATAAAGGGAAGAAGAATGAATTAGCTCTATTTATGTTGACATAAAAAAATTGGCAAATGGACCAGTTTCACTAACTACTGCATCACACTTCAGGTGGTCGTAAAACCACAGAAAACATTCAACCATCTTTGGAAAAGGTGAAGAAAAAAAAAAAGAGGATACTTTTTACCCATAATGCATCATGCTGTATGTGTGTGTGTGTGTTTATGGATGGATGAATAACCGATCACTGCAGCTCAGTGGAGTTTCCAAACTAGCCATTATAGGAATGACATCACTTTTGTGCGAATGACATCACTTACTAACCAACCATGAAAAAGAGATTTTGCTAGTTATAGCCTATGATATTGGCTTTCCAGTTTAGGCTGGATACCAATGAAATGGACCAATGTTCTATAACCAGTTAGGTCCCAGTAAATTTACTGACAATTAATATCTAGGTATACAACCAATTCTAAGATTTAAATAGGATAGTACAGTAAAATAATAATAACCATGCTCATAAAGATTTTTCATGCTCACAATGTTTTCACAAAAAAGTCTAATGAAATAAATGCCTATAAAAAAAAAAAAGCAAAAATTGCTTAAATGGCACACAAATTTAGTCAGATCACCTACATGTATGCATCGAAACATGTCTAATGTCTATAAAATTTCATTTCTGTATTCAGCTGCTGTTACATAATTGTGCTAACCAGCTTTATAAGAACAAAGTCCAAAACAACAAAATGCTGATTTTGCTTAAAGGCTGGGCTCCCCTTAAAAGAATAAGCCAATCACATAATGGCTATTCTATATTATCAACATATTATATTGATAGCATTCAAATTGTTATAAATATTGCACAATTCATACAAAATCTGACATTGGACCACTCCATTTGAAAAACCAGTAGGATGATTCAGTAAATTTTAAAAGAGGTACAAGCTGAAGAAAATGTCTTATATTTACATCAAATATTGCTTTTAATGTATTGTGATCATTAAATTTTGTAATTAAAATTTATGACACATTAGGAATCATTATCATTCTGGGAAAATAAGGAATATCTATTTAAAAAGTGATTTGTTTTCTATATAAAAAAATACAACAAAAAACAAAACAAAATCAATAAGAAATGTGGACATGGTAATGGCAACACATGATGTTTAATTAAATCGTAAGAACATTAAAAACCAACACTTGTCATAATAATGTGACAAAGTAATCAATAAATGTCTCTTTTATAAGCAACTTCTTTGATAGGCTACTTTATTATAGAGATGTTATTTTTCATTTTCTCAACTCCATGAAGCATTCTTCACATCTGTAACAGTAATTTAGTATAAACAAGTTGATGTCTACTTATTAATAATCCTATCTTATCGCCTATAATCTCTAAAATAAGGAGATACTGACATTACAAACAGCCCTTTGGCCAGTGAAGTTGTTCTAATCCAGTACCCTGTTGTGAGTAAGCCAGGCTAGCCAGAATTGTTCTACTCCAGTGCCCTGCTGTAAGAAAGCCAGACAAGTCAAGAGTTGTTTTAATTCAGTACTCCTGCTGTGAGAAAGCTAGGCTAGCCAGAGTTGCTTTAATCCAGTACAATGCTGTGAGATAGCCAGGCTAGCCAGAGTTGCTTTAATCCAGTACCATGCTGTGAGAAAGCTAGGCTAGCCAGAGTTGATTTAATCCAGTACCATGATGTGAGAAAGCTAGGCTAGCCAGAATTGATTTAATCCGGTACCATGCTGTGAGAAAGCCAGACTAGCCAGGGTTGTTCTAATCCAGTACCATGCTGTGAGAAGACCAGACTAGCCAGAACCCACATATCCCTACACTGCTGCAGTATGATTGCTGCTGCATTGAGAAATGTCTGTCCACTGAAAGTTCTTTGGAGGGGAGAAAAAGTTCGGCCTTTAAATGGCACATATAAAAATCGAACTCAGTCATCTACATACAGATAGAAACATGCCAAGCATATTTTATTTTTATAAATCAAGTGATTTTTACAGAATCATGTTCACTAGCTGACATGAGAAAGATAAATTTACTGATAGGAACAAATCAAGATGTCCAAGCTGGTCTTACAGTGAGATATAAATCCCTCAATTCCAGAACATAACTGAGGTAAATAAACCAGATACTTCTAACTAACTTACCTCCAGTAACTTGGACTCCTCTAATTTCCTCTCTTCTGACCGTTTCAGTCGCTCCTGCCATGATCTACAAAAGAGGATGTGTCATTATAAATACCAGAATCAATAACAAATTGTAAAGGTACCGCTCTATAAATGAATGAATTGAAAATGTTTACTCAGGAATTATTTTTTTTATCACTGACTTTCTTGGTTTTGGACTCTTCTTTGCTAGCAACATTTAAGCACATAACTAAAATTACTGTAAAATTTACTGCATATATGGCTATACTGGAGCATTCTCAATCTCATAATTAGGGGGGACCAAATTACACAAAAGCAGATTAAACAGAAAATTGT
Source organism: Margaritifera margaritifera (assembly GCA_029931535.1). Classification (NCBI taxonomy): domain Eukaryota; kingdom Metazoa; phylum Mollusca; class Bivalvia; order Unionida; family Margaritiferidae; genus Margaritifera; species Margaritifera margaritifera. The sequence goes on from JAQPZY010001456.1 coordinate 2,995,116, forward strand.
TACATGCTTATCACTAGTTATCACCTTGTCATTTCTTCCATTTCTTTCTCCCTGGCCTTCAGCTGATCACGCAGACAGACTATTTCTGCAAGAGTCCCTGTCTGAGCCTCTTCTGAGTTCATGTTCCCCGTTTGGAGCCTCAGATGATCTATTTCTGCTCTCAGTTCTATAAAGATAAAAAGTCTATTACATATGGGGTTTTACGTCTTTAAGTTTAGTTTTTTGACACTTGCAAAATTGTAAATTGTTAACAATTTAATCATTTTTGTTGTTGTCTACATGGCATCTCATGTTACATTTAAGTATAATAATTTCCTGGTTTCTGTATCAATATTCACGTCATATTCAGAGCAAATCAACCTTACTAGACCTGCCTTCTTCACTTCCTTCATTCCTTACTAAATTTATTTATTTATTTTTTATAATCTTTACTGTTGCAATTACTTTACAATACATGCCAGAAGACTAGAGAACACATCTGCCATACTGTTTCCTAATTCAGCAAGTCCCATATATGTACAAGAAAGTGTAGTTTGAAAACACTGCAAAGTATTAATAGGTTCTAACAATACCATCCATTCCACTACATCAAACTGAACTGAACACATAAATACGAGGCTACAAGTTTAAAGATGATTTCCATACCTCGTATGAGCTTGGCCTTTGGATCTTCATTGACCCTTGCAACATTAACAATCGATCGTGCCTGTTTGGCATATGTTAACACGGTTAAGGAATTTGTGAAACACAGTAATAACTCAACAACTGATTCATTTCTTATTTTGTTCTGCATCTATTCATCTATCGATCTTTCTCTTTGAATACATACATACATAAATAAAATTCATGCATACTGCATACACACACTGTATACATACACCGAGTTCAACCACTGGTGAGGAAATATGGATTAATATGGATTAAACAATAATTCAAATAAAACAATCACTTCTACAGAGATTAATACATGGTGCCTTTAGAATACTAGAATCATCTAGAGATAACATACCCCCTCTCTGCTGATGTAATAAAAACTCCTTGGAAAGTAACATATGGTTAAACATTCTCAATTTATATACTATTCATATTAGTACCCTACGGTTCAACACCCCCAATTTATATACTATTCATACTAGTACCCCATGGCCTAACACCCTCAATTTATATACTATTCATACTAGTACCCCATGGCTTAACACCCTCAATTTATATACTATTCATACTAGTACCCCATGGCTTAACACCCTCAATTTATATACTATTCATACTAGTACCCCATGGCTTAACACCCTCAATTTATATACTATTCATACTAGTACCATATGGTTCAATACCCTCAATTAATATACTACTTATGCTACACTTTGTTCCATGGTAGCATAAAAATGCTGAATGTAAAAAATTCTAAGTTTCAAAAGGCACCTCAGAGTAACTTCACTGACGTGTACCAATTCTGGTTGAAATACCTTGAATGATTTGAGACTTATGCTCCGGAAATGAAAATGTTTACCAACAGACAGACAGATAAACATACTGATTAACAGAGATAGCTATATCTCACTGTATTACATACCAGGGAGGATAATAAAGAAGATTTATATAATTTGTCAAAGCAATCCGACACAAAAAGGATATCGTAGAGTACTAAGAGTTTCCTCTATGTGTGAGTTGGCTGGGCTGATTGTGGCAATCATTGTTGTCTTGGAGTTGCCTCCTAAACTCTCTTTCAACAACCTGTAATTCATTAAAATTATTAAAACACTTTCAATTTTCTAACTTCATAAAAGAAATTAGAAATGTATTCACAGAAAACAGATGCCACACCACAGTGCCTGAAAACTGACCTCAATATATAACTTAACCAGACGTATGGATGGAAAGAAGAAACAAAGGTAACACTAATAGAATCTATGTTGGAGTCTGCACCAAAACAAGGAAATCCCAGTAGAAAAGCTACATTATTTGCGTTCTGTGAGGCTCTGCCAAGCACGAGTCAAATAATGTAACCCCATGACTGGAATTTCCTTGTCTTGATGCAAAACTCAACACAGAGTATTTTTCTCACCCAATTTTTGCCTTTTAATTAAACTAACCCTCCATTTTTGCAATATAGTTTAGCGCATTCAACATGTACAGTAGTCATCAGGTACTAAAATTTCCGCACCTTTTTCTGTAGGTCACATGCTATTATTTTGCAAACACAGTGCATATGTTAATGAAAGCAGTGGCATGACCAGTCGAATCGAAGTACACAAGTTATACACATGAGAAAATAACAAAAACTTTTTATAGTATGCAATATTATCACACTGAATCAATGGATGTCTTCTGAAAATAAATAATTTTGTTTATAATGAAAACTTTTAACTCATGGGTGAGAATACATGCCCTACCACATTTGTGGTGGGGCATAAAAATACAATTTAAACTTTCCTTATTTTCTCAACAAATACGATATCATGGTGTCAGGAATGTTTGTGAAAAGTCAAATTTATGTTGCTGTAAATCAACAAATTTTGCTATTTTAACTTTTCAAAATTTAAATCATACAGAAATAATATCTCTTAACTGGTAAGTGCCTGAAAGATGTGCATATTTGATGAAGGACGGTTGCATATAAATTTTTATGGGGAATTTCAAAATTTGTCTCTTGTAGGCAGGTGTACAGTATGTACAAGTGTCTTCTATCACATCTTTGACTGCAATGTGATAGTGTAAGTATCAGATCAAAAAAATATCATGGTAATCACTATACATACCATGTCAATACAGAGTCCCTGTAAGGGATGTAAACTTTCTTCTTTCGACCATTCTGTGCAGACTGCTCAGACAAAAGGGAGATAACTTTTCCTAGTGTCAGCAGGGATTTATTGATGTTAGCACCCTCCTATAGAAAAATAGTCACAAATGAATAATTAAATCAGAATTTTAAAAATGACACAGCTGCAGATAAATTCTTCTACCAACAGAATAATGAATTACATGTTTAACAACCTATTTCCATTCCTAATAAATCTGTATGAAAGAAGACCATTGTTTGAAGATATGGAATAAAACTTGCCCATCTAGCCCCAAAATTTGACAGATCAACAATGATTTTCTTGACTATCTAGATCATATTACCACTATTTAAGATATTTAATTCCACATTATCAATTCATTATTTTTATAAATATTCCCATGCAATCATATTACTCTTCTGGGCCACCTGGAAAACACAGCATTTTTTATTTGAAAATTCACATCACCAATTGCTATGTAAACATTACTCAATTATCTCACCCTCAAGATCACAGTGAATTCACTTTTACTGGTGGAGTAATCTGTAAGGGAATTAACTCTGACTGCCACAACAATGGCATATGGTAAGTCTACACAAGTCCTCAACTATCAACAATGGCATATGGTAAGTCTACACAAGTCCTCAACTATCAACAATGGCATATGGTAAGTCTACACAAGTCCTCAACTATCAACAATGGCATATGGTAAGTCTACACAAGTCCTCAACTATCAACAATGGCATATGGTAAGTCCACACAAGTCCTCAACTATCAACAATGGCATATGGTAAGTCCACACAAGTCCTCAACTATCAACAATGGCATATGGTAAGTCCACACAAGTCCTCAACTATCAACAATGGCATATGGTAAGTCTACACAAGTCCTCAACTATCAACAATGGCATATGGTAAGTCCACACAAGTCCTCAACTATCAACAATGGCATATGGTAAGTCTACACAAGTCCTCAACTATCAACAATGGCATATGGTAAGTCTACACAAGTCCTCAACTATCTACGATGGCATATGGTAAGTCTACACAAGTCCTCAACTATCAACAATGGCATATGGTAAGTCTACACAAGTCCTCAACTATCTACAAACATTTCTACCTAAGCAGTAGAAAGAACCAGGAACCAGAATGAAGCATAATACAATTCAGATTTTAAGCAATCCAGTTGAGACTTGGTTCTCCAAATCACAACGATCAAACTTTCTGTTCATTCAAACCAACTCTATGTTCACATAATATTTGTAATAGAGTCAACTCTCATTACAATGACATACATTACAACAGAATATTCCAGTTCCAACAAAAACCTGATAGACAAATGTGTTCGAAAGTAAATTAAACGTTTATAACGGAAATTCAACTTCAGAATCTGATAGTGATTTCCTGATAACAAACATGCATATTTCCTTTGTTCTTTACAATGACACTATAATTCCTTGGGGTTTTACTTGCGCGAGGAATGTCTGATGATAGAATGTAAACATGTTATTTTTTTTTAAAAATGGAATTTACCACGTGGGAAAATATGTCAGGATTTTAAAATAACTACCTCGGACATTAATTACAAACTTATTTCTGACTCATTCTTCTCATTTATACACGATGTTTTGACCTCAATAAGACAAGGAAAATGCATCATCATTACAACCAATGCAATACTTCAAAAAACTGGCCAGAAACAAACATGGTCATTGTAACCAAAGTTCACTGTATACACAAATTGTGTGTAATCTTGATTATGGTGATTTCCTTTATTTCCATGGAAACATTTTTACTGATTTAAATTTGCGGTACGTATTGATCACAAAATCCATGAAAACCGATACCAAATGAATGAAAGTATTAAATACTCACTACCCCTGACAGTCTACACCATCCTCAAGTCCTGCAAGGTGTTTGATGAATCAAAGGTAATACTGTGACCAAGAAGACTAGATGGTAAATGTCTCCAAAATTTTGGACAACTTACCCGGAGTCTCTCACCACTTGTCATGGCTTGAGACTGCCGTTCACTGCCTGCCAGATCCACCAGATTGATTTTACTCGTAATCGAGTGATCATGTTCATGACCTTCCCATTCCTCAGTCTGCAATTACAGGAAAAATAACATTTGTAATTAGTAGGATTGGTATTAGTGGAAGGAATGAGTGCCATGTATATTAAAAACTTCTAACATGTATATTAAAAACTTCTAACATGTACTTAAAACATTTCTTGTTTGTTACAATGTTGTTAGTTTAATGTTTCTGCCCAAAAGCTTATAAAGTTGATGTTAAAGGATGTAATATTTGCCACGTACAATTTGCAATTCTGTATGGTCCCCAGCAATATACTACATCTTAAATATATATGACGTTATAAATCAAGTAAATCAGTGATGCTGTACTATTTAATAAAATTTTTCCATATAAAAAAAACTTTAACCTTCTGGTCAACTGTAAATCCTCATCCTCTATTATATTTCAAATCTAGACTGTATACTTTTGCCCGGGCCAGAACAATGGCGACGACAAAGTGAGATTTACTGCTCTCATCATTCATTGCAGTAACTACTATCTGTCTGTCTGTCTTATTATCACGGTCTACTTTTGTCTGGGCCAGGAAAATGGTGAAGACCGAATGAAATCTATTGCTCTTGTCATTCATCCCAGTGACTACTATCAGTCTGTCTTTCTATCAATGTATACCTTTGTCTCAACCAGGACAATGGTGAAGACCGAATGAGATCAACTGCATTTGTCATTCATCTCAGTGACTACTATCAGTCTGTCTCTGTCTTTCTTTCAATGTATACCTTTGTCTGAGCCAGAACAATGGTGAAGACCGAATGTGATCTACTGCTCTTGTCATTCATCCCAGTAGCAGCCGTGGCTCGGTTCTTGTTTCCCAAAGTAATCCAGCCCTGAATTAGAAATTAGACATTGACTGTGCACAGATTAAGAGATACTGCAATGCTAAACATGAGTTTCTCTACATGTATCAATAGTTGAGAACCATAAGGAAGATCACTTTTTATAACAATCGTCTAACCCTCAGTAAATAAATACATTATTATTATTATTATTATTATTATTATTATCATCATCATCATCATCATCATCATCTTGTCATTATGGCTTGATTGTTATCATCATTATTCATGTATACCTGTAAGTACTTCCTGAGGAGAAATTACAATCTGCAATTTATTATTGTGTTGTGATCTATATTGGCTTTTATTTAAAAATTCCAAAGTTTCAACAATTGCAACAAATGTTCACCAATTAAAAATGTAACAGCATCATCAAATCCCAAACTTTCCCTTTAAAAAAAATCAACTAAAGCTATTAGTGATGCTTGCATTTAAAAAGGGCCCCGCAAAGTACAATTTGCTTGGCAGGGCGTAAAGAGAGGAGCTTGTCTTGGGAAATGAAGTTAGGATAATAGACGTATATGGGCCATGAAATTCAAGAATTATTACAAAAGTTATGCTGTGAACACCAAATTCAGGAGGATGGGCAATCAGGGGGGCTTAACTCCTGCAAATGTCATGGAATGCTGGAAATTGAACTCATTTACTGTCTCATCAATGTAAAACTGCATGCCAAATCTGACTGATATCCAATAATGACTGGTAAAGTTATGCTGCAAAAACCCAAGTTGGGGGGGGGGGGGGGTATGCTATAAGGGGACATAACTCCTGTAAATAATGTTGTGGAATGCTGGAAACTGAACTAATTCAAGGTCTCTTCTGCATAAAGCCACATACCAAATCTGGTTCAAATCCAACAATCCTTGGTAAACTAATGCCACAAAAACCAAAGCCAGGAGGGTTGGCAATCATGGGGCATAACTCTTGTTGTGGAAAGCTGGAAAATGAACTATTCAAACTCTCATCAATATAAAGCCTTGTGCCAAATTTGGATGAAATGCAACAATTCTTGGTAAAGTCATGCTACAAAAAGCAAAGTCAGTACAATAGGCAATCAAGGGGCATAAATCTTGTAAATGATGTCCTGAATTACTAGAAATTTAAAACATTCAAGGTCTCCTCCAAATAAAGCTACATACCAAATTGAATTTAAATCCACCAATCCTTGGTAAAGTTAAGCTGTGGAAACAAAAGTGAGAAGGTCATCCAATGAGGGGCCATAACTCCTCTGAATGATCACATAGAAGGCTGGAAATCAAACTCTTTCAGGGTCTTAACAATATAAAGCTGTACACCAAATCTGGCTAAAATCCAATCATTCCCAGTCAATATAACTTGCAGATGGATAAAATGACATGCAAATAGAAAGCTTGGCAGACATGATTACTACAGGACTCCAGTGATGTCAATCGGGAGCCCTAATAAAGCCCTAACAAAGCCTAAATGATGCCCCTATAATCAGGGTAAATAAGACTGAGCATAATTTCTTTTTAAACTTACCTCCACATCTTCAAAAGAGTTAACAACAAATGTCGATAAACCTTCAACATAGGGACCCAGCACTGGGTGTTCTCTTACTTTCAGCTGAAAGCAGAAAATAATAAACATAACTGTAAACCACTGACCAAAAGAATTTACTTATACAATTTGACTAAAGGGTAAAATCCAATATGTATAAATAAAATTAAAATTCTTTTAATGCTTTGTATCCCTCAGAAACAAATTCAAGGATAAAATCAACTTTTTAAAAATTCAAATAGATATTATGGCAACCCCTGAAATTCAAGAATTTGTCAAGATTGTATCAACCATGTCCTGATTTTATAGAGGTATGACTTCTGTCTTTATCTAAAATGTATGGTAAGTGTCTGTGCCAATCATTTTAGCAAAGAAGAAAGAAAAAACGATTAATTGTGAGTACAATTCTTGGAGGGAGTTGCTAACATCATAGGCATACAAATATTGGATGATACATCTAGGTTTTGTCAAAATGTAAATATTTATGACAACAGAGCATGAAGTCATCCAAAAGAAAGGGGGCAAACAGCTTTTCTACATGTGTCAATGCATGTTCACAAATGTTCTTCAGATAGAGTCGTGCAAATTAACAAGTACAAAACCTGATGCAATACCCATACATAAGTTATTATAACTCATTTAGTATGTAGTTCAATGAAAATCAACTTGTAATATAACAGGAGTGAATTGTTGCTTACAAACTGCTTTCAACTTCATTCCCCTATTTATACAAAGCTTAGACTCATCATGCTTGAAAGCAATGACTCATCAGATCTATGTAGATCTATAGTTATTCTACATGATTTTAAATATTCTATATTGATAAAGGGGCCTATTTTTGGTCCCTATGACCTCAAGAAACAACCTTAAGTCTCCAACAAAACTTTGATTATTCTGAAGACAGAATCCATTTTACTGATGACAACTGGAAAACTAAATATAAAATGTATTGATAAGCTGTATCAAGAATTGTGTGAAATCTTTCATGCTATGAGTGTCACTTGAAGTAGTTTTGCAGAAAAGGACATTTTCATTAGTGGTGAAATTCATGAATGGAGCAGGGGACCTATTTTCTTGACAGTCAATCTTTTTTTTTTTGTTGGATCTTTAATTTCAGAGCTTAGCATCCATAAAATCCATCAAAATTAGTACCCAGCTAATTCACTGCATATCACATTAGTTACCATTATTTCCTACTTAACAGTGTTGTCCCAAAACCATGAGTCAGGGCAGGGTACTGGTTGACTATCGAGGTATTTTATGTGCGACAGTCTCTTCTGAGGGCACCCTCTCTACAAAATACGGTGGCAGTCTCTTCTAAGGGCACCCTCTTTACAAAATAGGGTGGCAGTCTCTTCTAAGGGCACCCTCTTTACAAGAAATGGCAGCAGTCTCTTCTGAAAGCACCCTCTTTATGAGAAAGGGCGACCATTCTTCTGTGGGTGCACTCTTTACAAGAATTGGAGGCAGTCTCTTCTGAAGGCACCCTCTTTACTAGAAAGAGCAGCAGTCTCTTCTGAGGACACCTTCTTTACAAGAAAAGGCTTATTCCTGTCAGAAACAAACTTAATCTTCCTCCTGACATTTTCTCGATTTCACGTAGTGTGAGAAATATGAAATAGGTGGCAGTCTTTTCTGAGGGCATGCTCTTTATGAAAAAGGACATTTGTATGCATTCCATTGGTGCATTTGAGACAATATTTGCACTACAAGAAAATAAAAAGGAGTAAATTAAACCAAATTGATCCCCAAAGTGTGCATGTTGAATATTACTATATGCAGTGTATTGAACCTATTGATTTAGGGCAGGGCAGATCCCAAGGAGGGCAGGATACACCACAGAGAGGACATGGTGCTACCTTGGTAGGCCAGGGTAAACTGTTTTCATAAAAAAGGTTTTAGTCAACACTCTTATTATATTTCTGTCTCAGACAGAAAATCCAAACATTTTCTATAAAAAAATGTATTTATTATTTGTCTTAAATTTTACATACCGTGGGTTTCTTACCACTTTTCTCTTTAGAAGAACCCAGCAGGTCATGGATCTTTTCATTGTAAATCTCAAAAAAGCTGATTTCCACACTTATCTTCACCTGCAAAGAATAGATATTTCATCATCACCATCAGTGCAATCCCCTGATGTGTGGATATGTATTCCTCTCCATTACCAACACCATCCTCTTTGTCATCACTATCTGTGCATGCTTCTTTGGAGCATGATGTCATAACTGCAATGTGTCTTCTAATTATACAGTCTACAAAGTCTATACTCCTATTTTTGTTCATGTTTTTATCCTCATGAAACATCATAACAAATATGATCATCCACCCAGATGGGTGTAGACAAGAGTTCATATTACAAGCATTGGCCCCCCTCCCCCCAACCCAACCCCCCAGTTCATATTACAAACTTCTGTCTACCCACCCCACACCTCTCAAAGACAGTTCATCTTACAAACTTTTGCTCCCAACTCCCACCACCACCACCTCCCAAAGAGAGATCATATTACAAGCTTTTGCCCCGAAGAGGCTGATTCCAAGATACAAAACTTTTGTTGTTATATACTCATCTTTGTAAAACATCGTATCAAATATATTATGTAACATTTCTCTAGTCCACCTCCCTCCTCTCTCTCTCTCAACTGGTGTAGATGGAGTTCAGGTTACACGGATTTGAAAAGTAGATTGCAGTGACCTTGTAGTATGATGGTGCAGTACTTCTCAGTTGATCTGTGCATAAATCTATTTTCATCAATGTACAAGAAACTAACCTCAGTGTAAAAATTGTACATCATCACTGGAGCATGAAAAATAGGTTACAGTGACCTATTTTTCTATGGTGGTGTAATACCAGTACTTCTCATGATGCATGCACATATCTATTTTCATGACTGAAAGTAACATTATCGCAGAAAACTCTCCTCAACATAAAAGTGAACTTGATCACTGGAGTGTGACGATTAGGTAATAGTAACCTAATTTTCGTATTGTGGTTTAGTACTCATGATGCATGCACAAATCTATCATCATGACTGTACAAGCAACAGTGTCCTTGAAAGTGATCTACATGTAGAAAGTGTGCATGATCATGAGAGTGAAATGTAACTCAAAGTCACCCACTTTAGTATGTTTGTATAGTACACCTCAGAATGTATTGACAAATAAAGTTTCATGTCAGCATAAGCAATTGTCTGAGACACTGACCTAACACAAAGATGTCAGTTTGTTAATACCTATGCTGATAACTACAATGCAGTGGTTATACAATTTAGTATAAACTCTACTGTACTTTCAAGCAGGCAAGATAAAAAGTACATGTACATAATCTGGGTTTTTTGGCCAGCACAGTGGCATTTTAAGCTATGACACTAACAGAAAAAGGCTTTACACTGAAACTGTGGATTTTAATTTCAAAAGGACATAAACCGAATTCATTTATTATTGTAAACGGTTTTATCAGATCACATAATCAAAGCCGATATATTAACCCCTTTAGTTCCTAAGAGCCAGCAGAACATGATCTATCCTAACAGCATAAATCATATCATAGTATCAGTATAATTTATAAAAATTTGTCAATTCGGCACATTCTCAACATAAACTTTTCACCAATAACTAAGGAAAGCATAGGGATAAAGTGGCATTAATAAGGTTTTAATATTTCTATTTTAACACTCCAATCATCTTGTCTACTGCAGATGTACCTGATCTTTGAATCTTTCCTCTTGCCATTTGCTTGGGCTAAAAAATAAGTCTCATTTTGAATGCCAAAGCATATCTATTTAGGCTGCAATGTCTACATGTGTAAATAGCTTAATTTACTTTACTGCCTATAAATGTTTACAAAATTGGTACCTGTTCCAATTAATATATATATACTTCTACATCTCTGCTTAAGGACTGTTGAGAGGGAGTTTTATACTAATTCATTTCTTAAAGTATTCATGCTTTTCACGTTGAATGTCACATCGCTAGGAAAATGCAGAAGTTCATGAGAATTGGTTGTTGTGCACATTACAAATCAGGTTGATTTACTGATAATGTTGATCAAATTTGATCTAAAGTGCATTATTTACCTTTGAAAAACATGTTTGTTAACTGAACCTTTGATTAGTAACAATTTATTTTAAAGAAATACTGTTTCAAGTTTGTAAGCCACCATAGTTTCTTGTAGCTCCTACAAAAGCATTCCATGGGTATGTCAACACAGTATATCTGGTTCCATTTATTTATCGATTTTATCATCATGTACATGTATGTAGTAATAGGAAACAATATCACAACAATCTATGGAGAGGGTATTAAGTGTTATCAATGTCAGTCCATCATATTATCTCACGTCTTGCTTGAATTGAAATGAAATTTAATACAAGGCTTTACATTAAAAGACCCAGGTCAAATTTGATTTTCATGATTTTCTGACAAATGAATTATTATGGCCCTTTATGACTTATAACTTTGCCCTTAAATTGCACCATATTGGTTGGGGCATTAGTGTCATATGATTACTTTCTGGCACAAGTATGTTGAGTGGACAATCTATGGCACAAAGATGGTTTTGTAAAAGACAGCTTTATACTTGATATATAAAGAGCTGAAGATAAAGACACAATAGAGGGCACAGGCTGTCATATAATGGCACAAAATTCAATATACAATGGAATTTATCACACAAAAGGACAACCACAATAAGAAAAAAATGTGAGCACTTCTCAGCTTAAACTTTGATATTATTTCTTTAAGGAATATTTTAAAAGACCGAATTAATTATTCAAACAGACCCCACAATTTCTAACCAGTTATTTCAATTTGAGTAAAAGAATGAAAGATCCTGCTGGGTAGTACAAACATAAAATCATAACAGTGTAAATTAAAATCTGTCACTTCATATTAAATCTGAGATATTTTAAATTGGCTGTTAGTTTGGGAATGTCAATATGTAATAACAATAGATAAAAGGAAAGACAGTACTTAATGTGGTAGATATAGATAAATCAAGTGCGGTACAATGTTCCAAAGCTGCAATTAGTAGCTCACACCTGTCTAAAATGATATTTATTACAAGTAGGTAACAAATGAGAAACAGACAATTCTGTACCAATCTTCCATATACATACATACACATTTACCATTGCAAATCAAGAGTTTAAAAGTATAACTTTGTTCACATGGTGATCTGAAAACTTGAAATAATATGATAAAGATCAAATTTACTATTATGTATCTACATTCCCCAATTTTTTTTATATCAGAAATAAAAAAAATTCTGTTACAAGAATACTGTCACAACAAAAGATGATTGTATCGCAAATAACAGTCTTCAGTTCTTTGTTACCATAATGATAAAGTCAGAGTTTTCACCTGAGCCAAATGACTGATTGATTGATATAATGATTGACTGATTGATTGATATAATGATTGACTGATTGATTGATTTGAATTTATCAGCACATAATTAAGTACACAAAAGACTATTTAGTACAGACACAACGGGAGTTAAGTGAATTGCCCAGTGACACACCCAGTCTAAGTCAGGCAATTCATTCAGGGTGACACAATTCACCAATGTATCAATACATCAATAATTTTGTTGTTTTGATACACACAATAATACTAAAGGCAGATAACTGATTCAAAACAATATATACTTCATAAACATTACTTTTAATCTTCAATGGTCATGAATAATTATTAGTTGCTGGCTTTCTATTCTTTATGAGGCCGTGGGTGACTGAGTGGTCTAAGGTGCTTGCCTTTACAGATCAATGACATCTCACCTCTGTTCGTATGGGTTCGAGTCTCGGCTTCGCCAACAGGGGTATGTAAGAAAGCTTGCCATTAGCTTCCTATGGATTGATGGTTATTTCCGGATTTTTTCCTGGGTTCTTACCCCACCAAATATACTGGTCGCTATGTATAACTTATCATGTGCTGAAAAATGGCATTAAACCCACAAAACAAACAAAAGAATTCTATTCTTTATGGGTATTGATATGTATCATATCGTAGGTTGTGTATTGCAATATATATAGGCATATCGTTTCACCCCTACAACTCGTGCTCATCTGAAAAGGATTTCAACCTGAAACCCACTGGTTGTGAACAAGGCATGCTAACCACTAAGCTGCTGTTACCTACCCCAGCTCAATCATTATGGGGACCCTGGGTGGCCGAGTGGTCTAAGGTGCTCGCCTTTACTGATCACTGCCATCTCACCTCTGTGTGCGTGGGTTCGAGTCTTGGGCTCGGCCAATGTGGTTATGTGCGAAAGCTTGCCAATTGCTTCCAGTGGGTCGGTGGTCCTTCCCGGGATTTTCCCGGGTTCTTCCTAGACCAGATATACTGGCCGCCATGTATAGCCTATCATGTACTGAAAATGGCGTTAAACCCCCAAAACCACAAACCTCAATCATTATGAAAGATCATGTAAATATACAATGGCATGACAACTATCCTTGTAAATCATGAACTAAGTCAACAAGACACATGTAAGCTGACAACGACAGGTCTTTTCGTGGTGAGAATCAAAGCAGTCAACTGAATTGATGAACATACAGCCAAAATTATCATATTAATACCCCTTAAGAATGTGCCTATCACTAGAATATTCTATGCCACTAATCCCCTTTAAGAATGTGCCTATCACTAGAATATTGCATGTGACTATCCCCTTAAGAATGTGCCTATCACTGATATATTCTATGTGGCTAATTGCCCTTAAGAATGTGACAATCACTAAAATATTCCATGGTACTAATCCCCCTTAAGAATGTGCCTATCACTAGTACATTCTATGCAACTAATTCCCCTTTAAGAATGTGCCTATCACTAGAATATTCTATGTGACTAATCCCCTTTAAGAATGTGCCTATCACTAGAATATTCTGTGACTAATCCCCCTTAAGAATGTGCCTATCACTAGTACATTCTATGCAACTAATTCCCCTTTAAGAATGTGCCTATCACTAGAATATTCTATGTGACTAATCCCCTTTAAGAATGTGCCTATCACTAGAATATTCTGTGACTAATCCCCCTTATGAATGTGCTTATCACTAGAATATTCCTTGTGACTAATCCCTCTTAAGAATGTGCCTATCATTAGTATATTCCATGTGACTAATTCCCCTTAAGAATGTGCCAATCACTAGAATATTCTGTGACTAATCCCCCTTAAGAATGTGCCTATCACTAGTATATTCTATGTGACTAATCCCCCTTATGAATGTGCCTATCATTAGTATATTCCATGTGACTAATTCCCCTTAAGAATGTGCCTATCACTAGTATATTCTATGTGACTAATCCCCCTTATGAATTTGCCTATCATTAGTATATTCCATGTGACTAATTCCCCTTAAGAATGTGCCAATCACTAGAATATTCCTTGTGACTAATCCCCCTTATGAATGTGCCTATCATTAGTATATTCCATGTGACTAATTCCCCTTAAGAATGTGCCAATCACTAGAATATTCCATGTGACTAATCTTGGAGAAAAACTGCATTTGAAATATCTACAACAAACAAATAGCTAAAGTATGTCCATAACCTGAAGCCAAGAACTAAAATTATTCAGCACCTCTTTCATTATTAAATTAATAAAAATATTTTAAACTTGTATAAGTTTTCCCACCAAGATTCTCTGTAGTCACTAGGTTGTGATCTGTAGATGCATAAAAAACACAAATCTACATGGATAGGAAATATAGGGGATTCAAGTACAATAATGCATGATGGCCTGTAACTATTTACAGATATTGTCCTGTAAACCTCCAAAAGAATTTGGTAATGACCTCAAAATCCTCATCTGATGATTTCCAGGCCAGGACACTAAGTAAGGTCACTAATAGTTCCATGGAAACAAATGGACATATAATTCAGATATCATCTTCACAAGCAACGGGTGATAATCTGCTATGCTCCTGTGTGGTCACTTTAGTGTCTTTTATAGTCTTTCTCTCACTCTCTCTCTCTCTCTCTCTCTCTCTCTCACACACACACACACACACACATTTACAATGTGTGCATGTTTTGTCACTTTTCTGCAAAATGTTGACATGTTAATTTGTGACGACTAAAACATTAGAATGTTTTCATTTTGTCTTTGTTTTCTTCCTCTCTGTATTGTACATGCCTATTTATCTACTATGTCATGCTGGTTGAGCACTAATTGTTGACAGGGTATCATTCTTCACCGAATATGATTTAGAATGCTTGTCTCTAAACAAACTTCAAACGATAATCAATGGTGCCATTGATCCATATTTAAGTGGATATCCATGTACAGTGATCAGAAGAGTACTAGCTCATGTAGACATAAATCAAAAGGCTTGTTAGCTTCAGTTATCTTGTCTAAACTGTAGACATCCCGTAAGGAACTGTGAAGAAAATAACCAGGAGAGAGAGAGAGAGTGGGGGTGGGGGGTTGGGGTGCTGATGGCACCTTGATCAATTACTATTATCAGCTGTCCATACCACCACTGGGCATTTCAACCCAACACCAAGACCTCACACCCAATGACCCATTAGAGCATCCAGTAACTGTGCACTGAAGACACCTTGACTAATGACCTCAGCTGTTACTGTCGACCAATCCTCCAACTTCAACAGAACACCTAGACCTCACACTCAATGACCCAAATAGAGCATCTCTCCTGCTGCTTCATCAAATTATCACACATCTACCATATTGATGGTTGATTGTGTCTGAATTAAATCTTATTATCCAGTCATTATTTAAATTACAGGATTGGGACCTTGTACTCAACTGCTCAAAGCAACTTCTTACCAGGGAACATGACATCTAGAAGGGGTGAAATGATACACCTCTTCTGCTGTCGATATGATTCATGATCAAGTCTATGATATGATGCATTATCGATACACATATCAACTTGATGGTCTTTTCATCTTTAGGTCTGTCAGTGGTAGAGTGGTGCCGTTTTATGTGTTGACATATTGGTTGTATTTCCAGTATGCAGATTACAGACAGACATAGACTTATCATCTGTTCATATGCCATTTTCATCCTTGAAAACATAAAAAAAGAATACTTCCAAACAGACTACCTGTTAGTTGTCAGTGATTTTTATTTGACCTGGCTGCTCCATTTGATTAGGTGCAGGACTCATCTTGGTCACCAAGCCCTTTGTTTTGCACTGCATGAATGCTTTAAAAACATCTTATTACCAATTTCATGTCTTCACTTAAATTTGGAAGGCATTACAGTGTTATCTTCAAAACAGAAGAAATAGTGCAATTTCCTCGTGCAAGGTTAATCTTATCTAGAACAAGTCCGAGTGTTGGAGCGGAGATGACTAACAACCAAATACTTCACACTGTACTTTGTGCAGATACAAAACAATTGCTGTGGCCACAGGCACTCATTTTCTGTCAGTGAAAAGGGAAATTAGTGCCAACACCAACTCCCCTTCTACAAATTAACAAGGTGACCAGAATAACTCATGAGGTTTGGAATCTGTCCCCTTGCCAATTCTGTGTTATTGTTTTTTAACCCATCGGCATGTTCAGTCGCTGCTTACATATATCAGTGTAAAAGGAGACATTCCAAACTTGCTCCCCATGTATGATTTAAATACTTTACAGATCATTTAATAGCCAGTTTCTATGTTGCTTTGTATCTACTTGGATCGAGTTTGAATGCCAATACTTCTGGTGTCACACAGTAAATAAGCTACAGTTAGTTCTGATTGGTGGTTATGTTTTTACCCTGGACTTGAACAATAACCACCAGTCAGAATTGAATGTAACATATTTCACTGTGTGACAAACATGAAGTGTAGCCTTTAAATTCGATCGAAGTAGAAATAATGCAAACCAACAGAGAAACTTTGCGTAAAAGTGGTTATTAAATTATCAGTAAAGTACTTAAGTCATACATGGGAACAAATCTAGAATGTCTTCTTTACGTTGATATATGATATCTGTGGCTGAACATGCTGATGGGATAAAAAATATATTTCGAACCACCTGAGTTAGTCACCTTGTGCTAATTGTAGAAGGTGAGTGGGTATTGTCAATAGTTTTTTCTTTTTTACTGACAGAAATGAGTGCATGTGCCTGCTAAGGCTGTCTCAGATGAATTCTCAATTTAAAGAATAAAAAGCAAACGACTAATAATTACTCACGACTACTGAAGATTAAAGTAACATGTAAAGGTAAGTATCGTTCTGTATCGATTCTTCACCTCTCGTATCAATATGGGTATCGATATGAAAAAAGTATCAATACACGATTAATTGTTTCACCCCTAACACCTAGTTTCAAGCTCTTTACAAATATTTGACAACAGCAGTATGTTCATGACAAAACTTAACAGACCAGCTGTTTGTGATGTAATCCAGCAACAGGCCAGTTGTTTGTGATGTAATCCAGCATTATTTGGTGTTTATCTCTACAAGACATATTCTAATGCTGTAAAAACTTGGTTTATACCAATATTACTTTCACTTCCAAGCTTGTTTGTTTTTTAAACTCTGTGTATTGATGCTGACATTATACAGGAAAGATATTTTGTTGTAATACTTTAAAAACACTGGCATAAGATACTGGTATGTTTTGAAATGCACAAATGGGGACTAAACATTATATTTTTTATAAGGGTAAAGATCACATTTTTATCTCAGTCAAATGAAGAATTGCCTTGGAATATATGTACCTGGACGTAAAAACAATCTTAATTACTGTTGCTTTAAATCCATGGCATTAAAGTATAAAATGTTCTATTTTAAGTATACTTCAAAATCTTCTATATGTATGTTAAAAGACAAAATTCTGCTATCAGAGAGAAAACAACAAAATTCAAGAATTTTTCCATAAGTTTACTCAGAGAAGCTGGGATTACAGGTTGAAATAATTAATTAATTTTCCCTTTGTCCCAAATTATGGACGCTAGATGTATCTTTGTAATAGTGATGTGATCATATCTTGCCATTTTGATGTATCATTGTTGGATTCAGTGTGACGATTATAATGGCAAAAAATACAGATCAGCAATATCATACTGATTTGAGGTAACCACCACTCCATATCCATCCAGCCAACATAAATCCATTTCTATCTCACTGTAATACAGAGCACTAATACAGAGTAGCATGTTTACTGTAATCCACTGTGTCCTCAGCATTAGTACATTTCAATCAATACATATTTGTAAAAGATTCCAAGGAATTCAAAGGATTTTAACTTTTGCATACTTCACATTTCTCCTAGTTGCTGTCTGGTACCCTTAAAAATCAAAATGAAGCAACTAGATATCGACACTTTCTAATTATAAGTATATACCACATTCTAAACTTAATAGTTAACCCATTCAATTTAATTCACAGCATAATTCCCTTTCAATGTGAGACTGCTGGTTCTTCAAATTCAGTTGCCATCTTTAGATGTGACAATTGAAGCTCACAGCTTAAAAGCCACCAGTCTAATTCATGACCTCAGCA
The DNA here is from genome assembly GCA_029931535.1 of Margaritifera margaritifera. Classification (NCBI taxonomy): domain Eukaryota; kingdom Metazoa; phylum Mollusca; class Bivalvia; order Unionida; family Margaritiferidae; genus Margaritifera; species Margaritifera margaritifera. Next base: position 3,013,810 of record JAQPZY010001456.1, read on the forward strand.
ATCAACCTAACGGATTGTGTGAATCTAGTGAATTTTAATTGCTGGCCTGATGTTGAATTATCGGACAGTTTTGTCCAGTGGATCTAGATATGCATGCATTATTAAAAACAACATCATGCACTGCTATAATTAGTCTTTAAATTGCTGTAACTAAACCTTAATATAAACCTTCTACCTTGAATATCTCACTCTGCTGTTCTCTATAGCAACCAAATTATTATGGCTTGGTGAGGGGTTCACCATTTAATTTTTGAAGGGGGGGGGGCAAGGATTTTCTTTCAGACAAGGAAACTTTTTTTATTTGCCTCAAGATAGTTTTTTTAACTAATAGAATGGGTTTTTTTTCTATAGATCAGAGCTTAAGTATTTTTTTCAAGCTATTAAAAGGACAGATATTTGTTTGTTTTTTTTAAAATTCCAGGCAACTCCCCCTCCTCTAAAAAGTTAAATTAAATGGTTGGAACCTGACTATAATTTGAAACCGCTACTAAAGTTTGATAGGCACTTGGAGCAGTGAATTCAATCATTCCTATTTTGGTAGTTGAAGTGACAGAACAATAGCATTATTTCTTTCCAAAATTTACATAAAAATCCTCTTTATTGGCATTGTATCTGCACAAATATTGATACAACTGCAAATATTACATAAAAATCATCTTTATTGGCACTGTATCTGCACAAATATTGAAACTGCAAGAAAAGTTATTGACAGATTATTCAATTTTTCTGTTTTGTAGGAAGAACTATTTCTTCATTGTTAACACAACTGTATACCTAGACACAAAAATAATTAACAAATTCCTTTTACAATTGTACCTAGTATGGCCTGGGGCAGTCTAACAGTCCATGAATGGAAGATAGGTGTAGTTAGTGTTAGAACTGAGCCCAGAATTTTACTATCATTCAAGTTTAATGCCTGGAGGAAAACATTGTCTTTTCTTTCGAAGACGTTCCGATATAGTGTATGTACTTGCTTATAAGTTGGATCCAACTTCAAACAACAGAGACCCTGATCTGTCATCACATAATGCACTGGCAGATCATGGTCTATGTTATTTGTTCTACTGATTACTCCTAACAAACCTCATAGACCCAGAACTGCATTATGTGATGGCAGATCTGAGTCTATGCAATTTGCAGTTGGACCTGACTAATAAGCAAGTAAAACGGTATTAAAAACCTTAGTATCTCAACAATGGACAGTAGCTGATTATTTAATTTCATAGGAGTATACTTACAATTTCATAAACTGGAAACCCATACCTACATGTACATGTAGAAACCTTGCACACAGTGGTGGGAATTTTTGAGACACCAAAAGTGGGTTTTGTGGTCCCAAGGAGGGTCAGTGCACATGACCCAAGTACGTAACATTGTACGATTGAGTTATCTAGTAATATATGCATATAGAAATGACTGGAAATTCAAATTTAAATAAAGATGATAAGACACCTGTTTTCCTTGACGAGTATATCACAACTCCAAACAAAAGAAGCTGGTAGGGAATTTTCATATATCAACGCTCACACGCACAATCATAAAACATGCATGGTGTATAACAGTGATTGAAATGACATTAACAAAACCTAACCAAGATTTGATGGATGGACAGAGGGAAGAACAAGTGTAACAATATATGCCCAGGGTCTACTCTAGAATTTGTGGCTGCATGATTCACATTGATTTCTGAAATATCACATTGAAAAATCAACCTTTTCATTGGCTCTATGACATTCAACTGTACAACTGTATAAACTGATCAGGGGTGATAGTATTCCATAAGCATAAATTATTAAGCATGAAGTTATGCAAATCACAACTCCGTAATGTTTAAACAGCCTACATATTACCGGTATATACAGATATATCTCAGTGTCAAAAAAAGTCTCCCTCTTTTTATTTTGGATTTATTGGAAATTGTGCATTTTTTAAAATAAAGATAAACATGTTGAGGGGTTGGGGAGTCTACAATTGTTTTACATGTGGCATACCATGACATGGTAGGTATGGAAACCTCAGTGTGGTGCCATTAATGAACAAATAGAACTTGGAATGTGTCCATCTATTATATATGTATGACATGCATGTACCTGCCAATATGATGCTATTAAAGGGAGAAGTTGGAAGTCAAATTGGACTCATAATTCCATTCTACTTTGAAAATCAATCATAACCTAGGTCTTCTTAGTTCAAAGCATCATTATACCAAATATGGTTGCAATCCATGACGACCATCAAAAGTTATCGAAAAAAAATGAATGGTTTGGTTTGGTTTTGTGGGTTTAAAGCCATTTTTCAGCACATGATAGTCTATTCATGGCGGGCAGTATGTTTGGTGGAGCAAGAACCCCAGAAAACCCTCTGAAGAACCACTGACCCATAGAAAGCTACTGGCAAGCTTTCTCACATATCCACGCTGGCTGAGATGAAATTCAAACCCACATGGACAGAGATGCGATGTCAGTGATTTGTAAAGATGAGTGCCTTAGACCACTCGCCCACCCAGGGTCCCCGAAAGAAAATGAAATTTGGGATGGATGGACATTGCCTGGATATCAATTTAACTAAAACACAAAACTTACACGCAACTACAATCAACAAAGCAAGAAATATCGGTCACAGTGACAAATCTTTGATAGGAGAGTGTTGTTTAATCACCAAGACACATCCACACATAATCTTGCAACCAACAGTGCCCAGAAACTGACCCAGAAGTAAAAATCAACGAAATTCTCTATTAAAGAAAGAAATATAGCAGGGATGATGCTGGCTTCAAAAAAGTTGTCGCCAAAAAAATCGCAAATCTCAATATTTTGTCGCCAATTTTCAAAAAGTGTCGCCAAGCAAGGAGTAGGTATTTTTCCATGTCTATTGATGTCGTAGGCATCGAAAATTGAAAAAGATGGAGTATTTATTACTTTATTGACAGCAAACAATACAATACCACAATATAACAGAATAAATCATTGCATGACTGTTTTGTATGCTTATTTATAATGTTTAGCACTATTCAAATGTTGTTTCATAAAAATAATAAAATTGAATGTCACATGAGTATGCGTCGTGATTTTACGGCTGCCCACTTGCTGAATGCAGTTTCAAAGTCGAAGTATCCTTCACATTCGTACGTGCTGATTCTCATTAGATTTTCTCTCTTTGATGCACTTCAGACAAATTGGGTTGTTCCACTTAGTGTACTTTACCTATGCAAATTAGCCTAATGGGCTCTCCCTCAGCAGTGCTCAAAGGATTTGACTTGACACATCACCCTAGCTATTGTGAGCCAATTCAATAAATCTCTGAAAGGTGTCTGTTTATCTCTGACCGCCTTACCTTTTAATTGTCTTTAAACAGTTGTATAAACTGACCGACTTGTTATCATATTAAATGATACACTGTATCCAGTTTATTACAGACTCAGTATTTGTAAATTTCTTGTGTCGGCTGAACAGTAGAATGTTAAGCTGCCTGTCTTAGCTAGACGAGAACCGTGTATATTTCAGTGACATAGGGTCACAGGGGTGTGATTGATACATCCTGTCGTGTGCCTCAAAGCTTTATTATGTACATGTTTCAATATAGTTTTCTAAAGTTTCTGAAGACTACCGTTCAAGACTAGTTTTCTTTATAATATTTTCTTTTTTTTTTTTTGCCCGCACTGACACACATAATCAGCACACGGAAAATCGAGAGTATGCCTCCTATGTGTATAGGATTTATTGAAAATAGTTGACCTCTTATAGGGCAAGAAAGCCTTATACATGAATACATTTGCGTAAAATCAATTTATGTATGAGAATAAACGGTAACCTTGGAAATATTCAATCGGGATGGACCTAATCGTTTGAATGTAAAATTCTTGAAGATTGTCCGAAAAGTATGAAACACATATCACAGAACATCAGTTTTGATTTTCTATCATATCTCAGCCACGGACGCCCAAATTTCCAACTGTCAAGAAATTTTCGGGATTTCGGTGTCCGTTCATCATGATGTGGTGTTGTACTTAAAGCATTACTACCAGCTGCACTACAAGTAGATGATGTTGGACTGTCAGGTATAACATCTGTTTCAGTTACTGGGTTGTCGGATGCACTTGCATCTTAATCCAAATGCTGTTAATTTTGTTAACTTAATCTTTTTATTTGTGATCAATCCTTTGTCCGTCCTAGGATATATGGCTGGTTAGAACTTTGGAATTGGCCCCTCATAAAAAGCCATTTTAAAAAGTCAGTCAACTTAATCTTAGGATGAGATGATGAACACGAAAAGTCTAACCTACGTTTACCCATTACAGTATATAGTTCTGATTGAGACTGAATTTTATTTTTCATTTACTTCGTATTTATACAGAACGATTGGGGCTTCAAAGGTAATCAGTTTTCTTTGAAGTTTCAGCAATTTTTTTTTATTTTTATTTTTTCTGGTACATTTTTCCAAACAAAAAAAAAAAAAAGGATTAGTGATCGTTTGGTCGATTGTAGCTAGTCCGGTAGCATGACTATTGGAGTGTATCACCGCATACAGTACTCAGGCCAGATGTCAGCATAAGCGGTCAATATGAACAATGGATTTGTTTATGTAACAATAGATAGATTCCGGTGCATTGTATACCCAAGTTTGCGGCTTCCTTTCATGGTGCCTTTGAATTCCTCCACTCCAAACCCAAGATTCTATATACAAGTTTTAACAGCCAAAAATGTTGTCGCCAAAAAAATCGCCAGATGGTATATTTTGTCGCCAATCAGGAAAAAAAATCACAATTTGCGACATTGGCGATGCACAGGGCGATCCCTGTATAGGTCCAGCTGTCTAACTTTTCGGGAATGGTGTTGAATTTCCCAAAAAGACATCCACACACAAAGCTGTATGACCCCAAAACCAAAGGTGCATGAGAAAGTGACATACCAGTAAACAAAAAATGTAACCAAGGTGTAACAAAAGGAACAACGCATAGATAGACAAGGTCAAAAATATATACGAGTGCTGCACCTTGCGCACAGGATTGCAAGATTCTCATAATTTTTGGCCCATGTACCCATAATCTTAACAATGTTTGCCCATAATCTTAACAATTTGCACCCATAATCTTAACAATGTGTACCCATAATCTTAACAATGTGTGCCCATTGGTCTTGCTTTCTGATCATTACTGCTAATACAAACAATTATTTGTCCCTTTGAAAATTGTGTCTTCCAGATTTAGGGGATGGGAAAACATCGTCCCTTTCCAAGTGGATCCTATGCACAACACTAATGTACTCTTTCAACATTCATGGTTAGGCATAAAAGCTACCATATATACTCACATATAAGCCAAATCCAAATGCAAACAACGTAGACCTTGATCTGCCATTGCATAATGCGCAGGCAGATCCGGGTCTATGTCGTTTGTTCTACTCATTAGTCCTTACAAACTGCACAGACCCAGATCTGCTGGCACATTATGCTACGGCAGATCTGGGTCTATGCAGTTTGCAGTTGGTATGGGAGTATACATGAGTATAAACGGTAAATAACATGAAGGTTAAATCTCTGAAACTTGAAAGAATTAAGGTACATTTTCACAAGAACTTATCAACTGAATATGGCCCATTTACTGGTACATTTTCACAAGAACTTATCAACTGAATATGTACCAGTAAAGGCCCATTTACGGGTACATTTTCACAAGAACTAATCAACTGAATATGGCCCATTTACTGGTACATTTTCACAAGAACTTATCAACTGAATATGGCCCATTTACTGGTACATTGTCACAAGAACTTATCAACTGAATATGGCCCATTTACTGGTACATTTTCACAAGAACTTATCAACTGAATATGGCCCATTTACTGGTACATTTTCACAAGAACTTATCAACTGAATATGGCCCATTTACTAGTACATTTTCACAAGAACTTATCAACTGAATATGGCCCATTTACTGGTACATTTTCACAAGAACTTATCAACTGAATATGGCCCATTTACTGGTACATTTTCACAAGAACTTATCAACTGAATATGGCCCATTTACTGGTACATGTCAAGTGCTTAAATACAGGAAAGGTAGAAGTGTAACTTTAAAAAGGCCTCATAAAGAGAGCCATAAAAACAGTGACAAATATGAAAATTCAACTACAGTAAAGCACTGATTATTGGACATACTGGGAGACAACAACTAAATCAAAACACCGATTATTGAACACACTGGGAGACAACTACAGTAAAACACTGATTATTCACACATTGGGCGACAATAATTTTGTTTGGAAAACTGATAATACATTCTTAATCAATTAAAGATTTACCATCTATACATGTATATAAGTTGGATCCAACAGCAAACTGCACACACCCTGATGTGATGTCAGATCTGGGTTTATGTTGCTTGTTCTACTGATTAGTCCTAACAAACTGCATAGACCCAGATCTGCTGGCATGTCACATGATGGCGGATCTGAGTCTATGCTGTTTGCAGTTGAATCCAACTTATACACAAGTATATACAGTAAATATTTGGGGGAGATGGTGGGAGCAAACAATACAAGCAATCTGCATCCAGATAAACAGTATTCTACTTTAGCAGCATTTGCTCTTTAAAAATGTAAGAGAAAGCCTGATAAAAGAGGGTGGCAAAACAGACAGATATGAGTTACAGTAGATTACCTGATTAATATCTCTGGCTGCCTGTGCTCGACAGAACAAATCCTCACAGAATCTTGGTATAATTCCAACCTCATTCCCATGTCCCATGATGCTGGAAAATAAGAGGAAGGTGTAAAAGGTTTTGATTTAGTTCATGACAACACACCCCACCAACACTCATTCGCCACCCCATGCACCCGAGTCTGGATCTTTTAACCTTCTTCCATCTTCTCCTCTGCATGTGATCTATTCTGTCCCCTAAGTCATTTACCTCTTACTTTTGCCCTCCCCCTTATTTTATGTTTTCCATTGCACTTGCTAGCAAGTTTGCAGAAAATACTATATTCAACAAACAGAAAAAATAGTGGTGTTTTTTTCCAATGACTCATGACAATAAGTTTACTCAGTAATTGGGAATCTTCCAAATCCTAAGATGGATTGGTCTTGGAAGTTTTATGAAAAATTTATATAGCAAAACTGGAGACAAAACCATTTCCAACAAATTTTCATGACAGAAATGTGTCAATTTTTAGTTGACAATCAGCTATTGGATTGATATTTTATCACCTTAACCTTTTGTCTTTCAATTTTGTTTATGACAACCTCAAATTACAATTGAAATGACAGGAACTTGATAAGACAAATAATTTCTTCATGTGTCCATTTTGTTTTTGTTTTTTAAAAACAAGTTTAAGTCACACCAATATTTAAATCAGCATTAAATTTCTTTTTAAAGCAAGAAACACTGCTTCTCAAAACAATATTCCACAGATGCTATGTCTCACTTGTGAAGCCATGGCATAATCTAAAAACCTAGCAAAGTCACCAGGGCGAGAAAAGTAGGTTGCTGTGAAACCCGCCAAAGAAATCCTGCAAGCCCACAAGACCTGTCATCTGAAAATGGTCCATGACCAACTAGCTAGTCCTACATGTCATCAAACAAGAAGACAAAATATAGTCAATGACTCAATGGTAAATGCAGGTAGACATGAATATCAGCCCTTAGTAAAGGTCATCTATATAGTGAAAAATGGAAAAATAAAGAAAAATGCGAACAAAGATATTTATATCATATATCAGATTTATAAAAATTTATTAAATTCAGCATAACATGGCCAATGTTTATTTACCAGGACAATGCTGTTAACTAACCAGCTGATCCAGATCCATACATAATTTATCTAGAGACTGGGCATCAGAATCTGATGTTGCCATTGATGACCAGTCTGAATCATTGTCAGCATAAGAATCAGGATCCTCATCTATTGACTTGTTATCAATGACAGCATCAAAACTGGGCCCAGCCTCCAGAGATGAGCAGGGTTTGAAATGAGAATTTTATTTTTCACTAACCCACAGGATCAACATAATAAATATTTTACTGATCCTGCCTAAATATCACTGATCTTGCTAAAATCAAACAGAAGCCAGTTCAGTTTCTAATTATTCATCAGCATCAACTCAAAACAATAACAACACTATTTCACCAACAAGACTCATGAAAAGTTGAAAGTTCATGTTCAAGCCTCTTCAAGATGTTCTTGTCCAAGCTTCTTCAAGATGCTTTTGTCCAAAGATGCCACAATTTGGTCTGCTTCCGAGGAATCAAATTTCTGTTTTGATTTCACGTATCCATGTCATTATGTGTATGGAACTTGCATTATGTGATTCCATGGATGATTTATGAAAGTTTTTACACCCATCAATGAATGAAGTACCCAAAGCACTTTTGTATTTCTCCAAATACTCAGTGCAGAAAGTGCACAACATCACAGCATTTCCTGGGTCATACTTCAGCCATTCATATTCATTTGCCCAGCATTTCTGGTACTTTCTTAGTCTCTACTCTTAATCACATTTCTTTGTAATCTCCTGTCATTATATAATTTCTGCTGTTTTGGTGGCCGCTGCGCTCCTTGCAAATATTTCCATATGTTACAATTGTCACAGCACAATGTACTGAATATTTATCGACAACGATGTAAATATTAAAACATACTGTTTGGTATAATTCTGGACTATTTGTTTAGTCTGCAAACATGAGCTTTTCTGATTGGTCAATACTATCCTGGTACCCTATACCTTATATTATCAAGAGTAACGAAATCAGTGCTTGGGGCCAGTACACCAGACAAATCCACACATGCAAGAAGACTGTTTTGACAGTAATCACACTAATTTACTTACTGAGTGATAAGTGGTTTAACACTTGTCCATTTGCACCACTAGCATTTATTGTACCTCATCAGGTGCAGAATGTTGTTAGGTGATCAGTTAACATAATAAACAGATCAATTAGCCATTAAAGGGAATGCCGATTTATTTGATACATCCAACACAAGACTACTTGTTAACTGTTATGATAGCAACTGGTGGTAATTTTCACTGCTCCAACAGATCAATGATGACCGTGGTTTTGTGATCCATCAACAAAATCACTAACCATGGGTTTGCAGATTAGCGTTATTTTCGAGCCATGGATGAGGCTATGGTATTCAAAGTACAGCTGCCCATGAAATCAGGCCTGCGCAAAGATGAGTTCCAGCAGTATGCATGTATTGCCATATATTGCTGGTAACGTTTTTATGATGCGGGTTTTACCTAAAGGCCCATAAATTGATCTACATGCTTTGCAGTAGATCTTATTGTTTAGGGGACCATTGATAATCCAAGGGAATTCTGTCATCCAACTGTTTTTAAAATATTGTTTTCATTTGTTAGTGTTGTATTCCTACATAATAGCTCATTTTCCCTCTGCTGTTTTTTTTCTAAACCTTTGGTGGCTTTGATGCATCCAAATACACATTGACATTATGAATCAGATGTAGCATATGAGACATCACATTAATGCAAAGAGTTTTTAACTTGAGTTACAAGCATCTATTGTACACAAACTATATGCATGTTATTACCCTTCTCATCTTACACGGTAGATTGGATTGCTATGCTCCAGATTCACCACAATTCACCATTATTTATTTTTCACATGGTTTCTATTATTTCTTTTAAGGCAAAAAAAATAAATAAAAATCACATTGCCGAAATTGATTTGTGCATCTAATTGAACCGGTTTTGCCCAATATTTTGAAGCACTTGAAATATTATTTGATTTATATATAATGTTTTAAAAAAAAAAAAAAATACCTGCTTACCCTAATTTTTAAACCAGTGCAATAGGGAACATGCATATTTTTTTGCCTAATATGATAAAACATACAATTTGTAAATTACATTTACTTGATATACCTAAAACTCCAACTGGCCAGATGGACTGGCTACTCATATTTTGTGACAGTCTGCCATGAAATCAGCTGGCATCGGACCAGCTGGTGAGCAGTACCCTTCAAGATGAGAACACCCATCAAGTTTCATGACTGTACAGACAGCAAAAATATAATCACTGGAGCAGAGTAGGTCGCTGTCACTCCAAGACGAATATATCCATCAAGATTCATGACTGTACAGACAGCAAAAATATAATCACTGGAGTAGAGTAGGTCGCTGTCACTCCAAGATGAATATATCCATCAAGATTCATGACCATAAACACCAGTATCCAAGAAATGGAGCTAAATACAACAACTTAACGTAATCTCAGAAGCTTGAAAAGTCACAGTGACCTACTTTTTCTCATGGCAATTTGTATCCTCCAAGATTAATACACTTGTCATGCTTCATGACTTTAAATACAAGAGTACAAGACAAGCTAAGTTTACTGCAGCCAACAATGACAATGACAATGAAAAAGTGATTTCTATATTCTCAGTATGCTTTGCAGGCAACATCAAAATTAAACAAGCTGAATTCGGCCGAAAGTGTGTAATCAGGGATTTGTTCTTGGATGACTAGGAAAGGGAACTGGGCCCACTATATGTGTGTGTGTGTGGGGGGGGGGGGGGGGGGGTTTTTATTATGATTTACTATATTAAACATTGGGATTGAGACATATCTGTTGCCATGTTCATATAGACATATCCACACATATAGCCCATTTAATTCAGCAAAGTTTATTTGAAATCATCTCACTTCAGTCTGTTGCTATCACCTCTCTAAAATAAATCACACAAATTAGTTGGGAAATCAACATCAGACAGTACTGTAATATATACTATTGAATCTGTTGTAAATCAAGATATAATCCACAACAAGTACACGATTTTCCTTGATCATGACATCGAAGAAACCCTGATAATTCTGATGCTAGAGGACAGATTTGCACAAGTCACCTGTTCAGTATATTTTCCTTCAAGTTTTATCTGTCGATTTCCTGTGTTATTAGTATATCCTTTGTTACCTCTTCAATTACAGCTGAAAAGTGGTACCCTTTTCAGTTATTTAAGACACATTTTATGTATAGCAGGGGCACATTTTGAATTTCATAAAAAAAATTCCATGGAGCGAAAAGTTTTGGAAAATGGGACTTTGTTCAAGTTTAGCTAGAGGTACCAAATTCCAATAAATCTGGACTTTTCTTAGTGCTTTGTCTCAACTGGCAATACAATTTAAAAAAAAAAAAAACTAATTTGCAAGAAAGATAATTACATGAAAAGAAATTAGGAGCTTTGTTTCTAAAAGTGAAAAATGAAATAACATAAATAAGTAAAATAGTCAATAAGATTTACTACAATAAAGTTTCAATGATTTTCATTTTGAGTAATAATTTTACACCCATTCACCATTAGACTCCTTTTGTTCTCACCTGGACCCCTGATTTTCCTATCAGGACCCTTAATTTCTGGAGAATGAGGGTCCTGGACTCCAAAGTGTCGATGGCTTACAGAAAGTTCTGTAATGGTAATGGAAATGTGTGCAATATTATAGCCCCCCCCCGGAATGTGTGTGGTTTCTGTAATTGCATGAAAACAAAATAGGACAGGAAGATCAGTACTAATTTTTGGTCTTTATTACATGTACTTCTTTTATCCAACACATGTAAGTTCATGTTGCAGTTTCCAATATAAAGTTACCTGTTTGGATATGAAAAACAGAGGAACAGTCAGTACTGATTTTGTTTGTGCATACATGATCAAAAATCATAAGGTCAGGCAAGTACTAAAATACTCTACTTGCCCAGAATCATAAGGTCAGGCAAGTACTAAAATACTCTACTTGCCCAGAATCATAAGGTCAGGCAAGTACTAAAATACTCTACTTGCCCAGAATCATAAGGTCAGGCAAGTACTAAAATACTCTACTTGCCCAGAATCATAAGGTCAGGCAAGTACTAAAATACTCTACTTGCCCAGAATCATAAGGTCAGGCAAGTACTAAAATACTCTACTTGCCCAGAATCATAAGGTCAGGCAAGTACTAAAATACTCTACTTGCCCAGAATCATAAGGTCAGGCAAGTACTAAAATACTCTACTTGCCCAGAATACTCAACTAGCTGTTATAGAAATATAAATCTGATCATGTTAAGTAACTAAATCTGATCATGTTAAGTAACTAAATCTGATCATGTTAAGTAACTAAATCTGATCATGTTAAGTAACTAAATCTGATCATGTTAAGTAACTAAATCTGATCATGTTAAGTAACTAAATCTGATCATGTTAAGTAACTAAATCTGATCATGTTAAGTAACTAAATCTGATCATGTTAAGTAACTAAATCTGATCATGTTAAGTAACTAAATCTGATCATGTTAAGTAACTAAATCTGATCATCTTAAGTAACTAAATCTGATCATGTGAACTCATCAAGGCCGGGAGCTTTTTCGCATTTTCACTTAAGATTGGGGTAGAACAGAAAGTTTTCATGTTATTTCCAAAGGAATTCAAGCACCTCTGATTCAAAGGGATTTTCCTATCAACAGTTGCTTAGAAATGTAAGAGAGGTTGTTTTGGATTGGTTATCAGGCCCACGCATGAGCAGATGGCTGAAAACTTTACTTTGGGGGGGGGGGGTGTATTGGACCATGATTTTTGCCTGCTTGTCGCATTTTACCCCAAATCCCAAAGTTATCCAATTTTGTTACAAAGGTTCATCTGTCTGTGTAAAGTTTGGTCAGGTCTGCTATAGATCTAATGAGAGAAAGTCTAAAATCCGAACAAAAACCCCGGTCCTGCAACTGCCGATTTTTTTAGTAAAGAAAATCGGGTCTCAAATTGTGCTTTTTCCTCGATGTATTTTTTAATATGCGTAGAATCTCTACATTACTTGACATCAGTGTAAAGCTACATCCTTCTTCTTTTCTCTCATACCACCCATTGGGTCTATTTTGAACTGTGATGACCTCACAGGCTATGGAAGAAGGGCACTAAATCATGATGTAAAATTGCATCTCTCTGCCTTATTTAGTTAAAGGTTGTTTCTGTCAGCCTTCTAACACCAGTTGTATGTAATTACAAACTGAGACCAGACTGCTCTCCCTCTGGTAAGTGTTTATTAGTCATTAAAGTTGTTGTTGTTATATGGGTTTAATGCCATTTTCAGCACAGGATAGGCTGTACATGGCAGCCAGTATATTTGGTGGAGGAAGAACCCGGAAAACCCCCAGGAAGAACCACCGACCCATGGGAAGCTGCTGACAAGCTTTCTGACATGCCCACTTTGGCCGAGCTCGAGACTCGAAACCACGCGGGCAGGTGAGATGTCATTGATCTGTAAAGGCGAGCGCCTTAGACCACTCGGCCACCAGTTATTAAAGAGTGAAGCACTTGTATGAGCATGATTAACACAAATGGAAAACAAACTTCTGGTAGAAAGTGTGGACTTTCAATGAACAAAATCCGCCATATTTTCAACAGAACATCCTTTTCATTGAGATAGGCATTTCTCTCCTTGGTTATTGACAAAATCTGCCATATTTTCAACAGAACATCCTTTTGATTGAGATAGGCATTTCTCTCCTTGGTTATTGACAAAATCCGCCATATTTTCAACAGAACATCCTTTTGATTGAGATAGGCATTTCTCTCCTTGGTTATTGACAAAATCCGCCATATTTTCAACAGAACGTCCTTTTGATTGAGATAGGCATTTCTCTCCTTGGTTATTGACAAAATCTGCCATATTTTCAACAGAACATCCTTTTCATTGAGATAGGCATTTCTCTCCTTGGTTATTGACAAAGAACTCTAAGTATGAGGTACAAAGTTTATGAAAATTGGACAAGAAATGTTTAAGATTTAAAGAATGAAAATTATATATGTTGTTTAATGAAAACTACGTAGATGATCTGGTGGGCTTCTGCCCAACCCAAACAAAGATAATCATGCACAACTAGCTTGGTGATTCTACTGGTGAGCAGGCCATTAGATTGTGTTCTGCAATAGTTCATTCAATGTTTCTGCATTGATCTGAGAGGTCAGTTCACTCAGCTGAAAATGTGTATATGTACCAGCAAGACATGTGAAGGTCATCTGTTCCATCTGCAAGGGGGGGGGGGGGGGGAAGGAGAAAGAGGAGAAAAGACATATATTGTAGCTCCACAAGTTTACACCATTGCCACTCAAAGAAGCACCAATCTTGCAAGCCACTAGGAGGCCCTTCTAGACTTTCATATCTTTTCTTCTTTTTTAATTTCCAAGAGTGTTAACATGTTAACAATTAAGGACTATTTCACAGATTTGCAAATAACTTGGTGAGGAATCAGGCTTACAGTTATTATATAATATATCAAAGATTATTAGGCATGGAAGATACATGGGTATATGTATTTGTCCACATTGGTCCCTCACTATAAAGCATCTCAGTATAACACACTCCCTGACATAACATAGGTATCATCATGGATCCCACTGTAAAAGTTAAATTATATATTCCATATAATGTACCCCAGTATAAGATGACATTGAGAAATCATGATACACATACACGACTCCCCTGAATAGTATTATAGTGATGGACCACTGTACATGTACTCTCTTTGGACAACTTTTATCTACAGTGTACAGTCTAACTCATTGTATGCAGCCACCTCTGGAAAGTGAGAAAAATGGTCTCGTAATATAGATGGTTACTTACAGTAATACAGGTTTATGTTTAATAGATATTTTGCATGGACTTTGAAATTTGACTTTTCAACAGAGGTGACTTTTAAGGCAAGCTTCACTGTATCTGTTGTTTTAAAAGCCAGGCAATCAATTTTTCTTGGACAGATATTATTTGAAGTTCTACTTGTCTATGGACAAGTATATTCTTGAAAAATGTGTCCAGTCCAAAATACAGGAACAAGACTGTACAACAATTCTGCCATTATAAATAACAAGGTTTTCTTTTCAAATATTTAATTTTTGCCAAATAAAGTCAATAGAATGGAGAAGAGTATACAATGACAATGTACTGTAGCAGTTAATACTCAGAGGACAAAAACTCCTATGCTCAACTAGTCCTGACAATTACAAATCAGTATTGGGCTACTTAACTTTCATGTAACTAGCCAATATTTTTATAGAACAAAGAACCACAAATTATAATCTTAATGTGGTTTTCCACGCATACAACAATCCAGTACTTACTATACTGTGTTATTAGTTTTGCTCACTGAAAATGAATGACACACCTACTAGAGGCAATGTGATATTCTTCTATCTAGGTCATTTAACTGTTATAAACAAGAAATTTTTGCATTCTACATTCACCCATACACAAACTGAAGGAGTCATTTATTTTCACCAGCTGACTGTTTAATATACTCCATTTACAACTGTGGAAGATATAAGTAGTACTTAAAGGTCATTAATCTACCACTAATGATATACTTGTAAACTCCTAAGAATATGGCTTGCTTTTGAATTAATATTGTATTGTTATTGATCACTGACAACAGGTATTGTTATCAACAGAAAAATTTGCATTGAATTCCTTGTATTGTTAGAACTTGCTTTAGTGGGTGGCCAAAATGAAGCACTAAGATTGATATGTTATGCAAATGGTTCTACTTTTAGTTCATTTTGTTAAAAAAACGTTTAAAAAGTTAAAAAAAACATATACATTTGTTCAAATTTACAAATAAGTACAATTAATAAATGCATTTTCATAGTTGTTCACATTAATTTAAATTTTACATGTATTTACCCATCATGCAATAAGGCAATGGCGGAACTCATTGCAGGGGTATGACATTCATTGCCTGGTACCCTGGGACAGCTTATAATTAAAGCAGGGCAACCAAATGAATCAAAACCAAAGTCCAGCCAGACAACCAGCTTTTGAAGGCAATGGTTTAAAATACAAGTATATCTGCCATGATGTAAAATCATTAAAGTGGACTCTCTACGTGAAATGGCAGTTGAAAAATATGTTTGCACTCATTTTATATAATTTGCAAGAAATTCAGGGCTAGAAATGTCCACTCTACCACTCATATCTCTGAGTAGTGATTTACTCAGCAAGTCACTTTTTTAAGATGCCTGTCCTGGATGATTGTCATTTTAGGCAGATTCAGTACCATGTATAGTACGATGAGTAAAACTGATGCAAGACAAGTAGCCAACTGAAAAATTTTCAATCCCTGAACTCCTATTCTAAATTTTGAATAATTAACTAATTAAATCGGAATTTCTTTCAAGGTTTTTGAGTCATAGAAGCTGATTGCAACCAGATTTTTCAGTATGGTTGTCAAGTGGGCAACTATGCTTTTATAACCTTTCTCCATCCCTGCATAGCCTGAAACATTATAACATGAAAATCTGATAAAACTTTATCTCACCTGTAACTTTTTCCACTGCCCGTCTGTCCATAGGCAAAGAGACAGGTGTTATATCCTTCAAAGGCTCGGCTAAGGAGAGGGTGGGCCAATCTACTGTGCACCAGTTCCTGACCAGCAAAGTCTCCACTTTCCAAATCGAAAGACCAAAATGAAAAATCATAAGCAAATCGGTGAACTGTCCCATTATCAGAGGTCACTGTTGTCTCATTCCCACACATTGACACCACTCTACGTACAGTTTTGTCTGTCAATTCTCTGCAAAAAAAAAGACAACACAGATCCAGTACATGCACAACTTTTCCTTAAAAGCAATCATAAGCAATGTGACTATATCCCCACTTTCATAGATACATTGCAATAACATTTATGTCCATCAGCCAATATTCATTCTTGTCAACTGAACTCCATCAACACTTACTCAGAGAAGGTGATCATGTTTTGGTATGCCGCTTCTCAAGGATGAGAAAATGACTGGAGGTTTCAGATCCTGGTTGTGTCCAGGGTTGGGGTCCAAAAGTTAAATGTGGATGTTTGCTATGGTTTCCATGTCTAGTTTGTTATTTTCTCTAATTTATGCATGGTCTTGCTTTTGATACTAATACACATTATTATGAAACATGACCATAAGCTGCATGACTTGGCATACAGTATGTGCACTCAGTTTAGTTGGCTGAATTACAGTGATGCATTTATTTTTGTTGGCAAAGAACAAAGTGCATAATGTGCACTAAATAGAGAAGTGATTTCTTCCTCCAGATGAAAAATGGATTTTAGACTTTTTGGCCTTAGATCTATGGCAGAACGGTCTGAACTGCACACAGACAGATGAACCTTTTCAAAAAGTAGGATAAGTTTGAGATTTGGAGTTAAAAGATGCCAGGACACAAAAATCGGGGGTCCAATACGAAAAAAAAAGAAAAAGAAGTCCAACTTTTACCCTTCTGCATATGTGCGAGCATAATAGCCAATCAAAAACAGGTGTGTTTTGCTGCATTCAGAAGTAACCCCAAAAATGCGTTGCCTACCCTTATTTCACGCGAAAATGAAAAAAAATCTCCCGGGGTTAATGAGTTAATGGGTGAATTTCGATGACGTCACCAAATTTGAATATTCCTTGCGTATTTGATCATTTGTGCATTACCATTGCACAGAAATTACAAAAATAGCCCTTCCTGGACAATTTCAAAAAAAATTCCCAAAACTTATTTAACTCATTAACACCTAGCGCCACGTTTATGCGTCATGAGGTTGTACCCTACTTCCAAGCTCTGTAACATCAACATCATTTAAGATAAAATAATGTGGATGGATTTGCAGGAAAGTAGACAGATGTAGCTCTACAATGATACCAGATAATGTCGACTTTCTACTGGCATTAAAAAGTACAGCGAAAAAAATGCATTTTTTGAGACCCGATTTTTTTAGGTCGAAAATTGCCAGTTTCTGAACCGGAGTTTGTGTCCGGATTTTAGACTTTTTGGCCTTAGATCTAAGGCAGAACGGTCTGAACTGCACACAGACAGATGAACCTTTTCAAAAAGTAGGATAAGTTTGAGATTTTGGAGTAAAAAGAGGCCAGGACACAAAAATCGGGGGTCCAATACGAAAAAAAAAAAAAAAAAAGAAGTCCAACTTTTACCCTTCTGCACATGTGCAAGCATAATAGCCAATCAAAAACAATGTTTCTGATACACCTAAGCATCCGGCTAAATGAGAAACTTTCTTAAGCAGGTGTGTTTTGCTGCATTCAGAAGTAACCCCAAAAATGCGCTGCCTACCCCCATTTCACGCGAAAATGAAAAAATCTCCCGGGGTTAATGAGTTAAAACAAATTAACATTTTAGCAAATAATGGTGAAAAACTTAGGTAAAGCAATCATACATGTGAACCTCCCAGATGAGAGGGGTTTCCTCCTGAGATTTAGGGTGTCTCCTGTCACTCACTGAAATCTCCCGTGCATGCAAAATTATTATTTAAATTTTTTTATTTTTTTCCTTTTTTTTCCTCACATTGCTTCCAGTGTAGTATATTTACGGTAATACTGCCTGTGATCACATAACTTAACTGACTTAAGCAGGGCTAGACAAATCAGTTGATAATTTCAAGCAGCATAAAACAATTAACATCCCTTTGATTCTGTTGGCTGGGTCAGTTGGCTTCAGTGTTTGAAGTTTGTTGACATAGATTATACTGTGTGCTCAGAAGTAATTTAAGAAGGATTCAAGACATTAATTGATTATGGTTGGATTACTAAAGAACTAAATCAGCATAAAACAGGGTTAGTTTGGCTTCGGTGTTCCAATGCTAAAATGCTAAAATCAAAGCAACTGAAATATCACATGCAATTCAATGATGGATGGAAATGGGAATTCCAGTGGTTTGAATCAAATTCAAAGGGCATGAATATGCATTCTGCCCTTCCCGTAAAGCTGATTTTAAAATCTGCTACTGTGGCAAGAATGACATGATTAAGCATCATGCAGTATATTAAAGCATATTAAACGCAACAATAAATGCACTATCACTGAAATCCATGTTCGCAGAATCTGCAGAGACACAGTTTGCCAAATTAATAGCTGAACATAATCTTCCATTCATGGTAGCAGATCATTTTTCACGTCTAGTCCAAATAATGTTCCCTGATTTGGAAATTGCACAAACATTCTCATACAAAAAGTTGAATACTACTCACATAGTGACACAAGCTTTGGGTCCTCATTGGGATAAGAAAGTTGAAGACATGCCGCAATGAAAAATTCACCATTCTCATTGAAAATCATCCCTCTTTTGAAGTCAAAACTCCTGACCAAATTTTGCAAACTTCCCGATTTGTCCTAAGCTGATTTCTCTGTTCTGTCACATACATTAGCAATATATATATACACATGCTGTGAAACTATTTTAAAGGCAGCATTTTTACAGGAGCTTTGCAAATAATATTTTAAAAAAGTACTTGTTTCTTTGTTTACTGGTATCTATTTATTTCTTTGTAAGCTTTTCACTCAATGTAAATAATTCTGAAACATCTAAACACTGTTTATTAAACAAAGTTGCCCTATTTGAAATACCTTGATGGTGATTCTACATACAATTGTGCACATGCCTGGCAATTCCTGCAAGTGTTTCAATACCTGTGTTTGGAATAAAACAATTACCGCACAGCGGTATTCAACTCCAATTCATCCTGTTTTATAAAGTCACCTTGCCTCATAAAGCAACCCATGCAAAGTTGTGGATGATTATGTAATGAGCTAACCTGTTAATTACATTCATGAGCACAGCTGCAAATGTGACCAATTACAAACAATGACTGATTAAACTTTCTCTGTGTGCCTTATGGGCCCAAGTTAGGAATGTGCTGTGTATGTTACAAGGCACTCCATAGAAACTGAAGTAGAAACTTATTGAGCAAAGGCCCCCTGCCACCAAAATGGGTTTAAAAATGTCATAGGTCAATGCCAAGGGTCAATGTGGAACAAAGCAGATCGGCAACCCTTGGCCTGTGAAGCTGACTCTACCAAGAAATATTCCAAATACTAAGCAAATTCGCAGGATGTTAAAAGTAGGTCACTGTGATCTCCTTTTGCCTGTGATGGGCAATACTCTCCATGATGGATAGAGTCCCAACATGTTTTAGGACTGCACATGCAAGTGTGACAGAGAAACCGAACTAAATGCAAAAATTAATGTTGACACCCACCCCAACAATGATGGAATGCATTGAAAGACCTTGCATCAAGATAAAACTGAAACCAACAAAATATACAAAAATAAACTGCATTGTCATCTAGTGATGTTCCTTGTGGAAAATGTCATCTGCATACACATGATTCATAGACAAAGCATTCAAAATTAATTTTTTAATTAAATTTTATAAATGTAGATAATTAAAAGAAAACACATAAACATGCCCCAATATGAGATATATGCAACAGCTTTTCATTTGTAAATGTACTACTGTATGTCTGTCTGTCTGGCCATATGTATAAGCATTATAAAAGTCTGAACACTTTTTTGACATACTAAAAGATTGTTTAGTTTATTTCATCAATTCGTGAACAATATCTATAAGTTACACAAAAATTTTACAATACAAATAATTAGTTTTCAAGAATCATAAGATGTAGTAGTATTTAAACTGACAAAATATCAATAAAATATTTTAAACTTTGTATCCAAGTACTTTTGTTTAAGTTGGATCCAAAACTGCATTGAGTTCCAGACCAAAAAATGTAACATCTGATTAGGCAAAACAAAAAAAAAATATGTTTCCGATCAGCCGACCGTCCTTGTTTCTCGTTGCTGACCCTATGACTCTCCCCCCCCCCCGACCAAAATCACATTGCCAAAATTGATTTGTGCATCTGAGTCGGTTTTGCCCAGTAATTTTAAGCGCTTGAAATAATATTTGATTTATATATAATGTAAAAAAAATACCTACCTACCCTAGTTTTAAAACAAGTGTAATAGGAAACACATATTTTTTTTTTTGGCCTACGGCAAAACCGGCTCAGTTTCAATTAGATGCACAAATCAATTTCAGCAATGTGATTTGTCTTTTTTTCTTCTTTTCTTTCTTTTTCATACTATGGGGTAAAAAAGTGCAAGGTCAGCAATGAGAAACAGGGATGGTCGGCTGACCGGAAACACACCTGTTTTTTTTTGCTGGCCTTAATATTAATTAGAAACTTTAGTAATGATGACAGAACCAATTAGGAAACCATCTGAAAGTGCTCTTTATGAACAAATGGCCTTAATAATAAATATCAATATGTATTGCAACTAATTACCATAAAAATGGAACATACAAAACTTGAACTTTATACAAAATTTATCCTTGTATGCAGGTGGTTGCATGTTTAATTGTACAGCGTAAATTACATTCAATGAATGTATCCCTTTTCTTTTGGTGCAGTTGGAAACATATTTAATTTAAATACATGATCTGAAATTCTAATACCTAGACAGCTTTTGAATTTTGGTTTAATGTATTAAATGCCAGAGGGGCAAAGCCACAGAGAAATAGACTTTCTATACACCTATGTACATTCAATTCATGGCAATAACTAGGTAACACTGCTTGAGGGGCAATGGATACAGTATCATAAAACTGTCGGTAGGAAACCCACTAACTACCCATGTATACTACAATGTAAATAGGACCATGGACATTCCATTGTTGAGAGAAAGTGTGACAAATTGACTTTCTGACAATACTCAAATTACTCTAGGTTTATGACAGTTTCCTGTTTAATCCATATGTTGTGCATATTTGTTTGACCAGACTATTTAGAAAGGATTAATGGTTAAACAAATCTGTGTACAGATTTACAAGTGACTGACCAGAAGAGCCATACTCACAACAAACAAATTGATGGCCATAAAAAGTATGCAAATATGCCTTAATTCATTTCCACTTGGCTTAATCTTTATTTCCACTTTCCAATTTAATGGCCATTTGCAAGCATTACTTTTATTTCCTGATTTAGTAACCATCAACATATTTGTACTGTACATTCAAATTTGCAGTGAAAAGGCCACACAGAACACTGCAAGAATGTCAAATGTACTTACCTGAACAATAAATACCTTCAACAGGTTACAAAATCAACTTTTACATACGGACAGTCACTGGGTGATTTTAACAAAATGAAAATTATTTGTGGTATTAGACTGTCCAGGTATTTGTATAGGCCTGTTTTTAAATTGGGCCCATTCCCAACGCTAAAAACTGTCCATTTTTCCCAATTTGATTGTAAAAACTCCTGATCAAAACTTGTCAAAAACTCCATTACAATTTACCAATGAAAATTACAATACTGTGTGTAGCATGGATCTAAATAGTCAAACCTAGACTACTGAATAATTTGAATGGTGAAGAATCTTCACTTTGTAAATTTTAGTAAATTAACTGTAAAAAAAAAAAAAAAAAAAAATCCGAATGTTACCCTTTTACGTATCAAAATTTCCAATTATATGGACCACAGGTCCCGTTTTAAAATGGTTGAAAAATCTTTGCTGTTAGGTTTCTCCCCAACACTGAAACTGGAGTACAAATTATATGCATGTTTTCAGGTGTGGACATGCAAAAACCAAAATACTCAAGCTGTCTGCTTTTTTAAAAACTAAAGTCACCTATTTTTAATTTCAAGAAAGTGATAAATTTCTATTTTTGTTTCTCACTAAAAGTTATAACACGCATTTAAAAGAATTGTAGACTTCATAAAAGTATAAAATTACTAGACTTCATAATAGTATAAAATCACAATACTTTAGACTTCACAACAGTATAAAATCACAATACTTTAGACTTCACAACAGTATAAAATCACAAGCCTTTAAACTTCATAATAGTATAAAATTAGAAGACTAGACTTCACAATAGTATAAAATTACAAGACTGTAGACTTCATAATAGTATAAAATTACAAGACTTTAGACTTCATAATAGTATAAAACCACATGACTTTATACTTCATAATAGTATAAAATCACAAGACTTTAAACTTAATAGTATAAAATTAGAAGACTAGACTTCTTAATAGTATAAAATTAGAAGACTGGAGACTTCATAATAGTATAAAATCACGAAACTGTAGACTTCATAACAGTATAAAATCACAAGACTGTAGACTTCATAACAGTATAAAATCACAAGACTTTTGACTTCATAATAGTATAAAATCACAAGACTATAGAGTTCATAATAGTATAAAATTAGAAGACTGAAGACTTCATAATAGTATAAAGTCACAAGACTTCATAACTGATAAAATTACAAGACTTTAGACTACATAACTGATAAAATTACAAGACTTTAGACTTCATAATAGTATAAAATCACAAGACTGTCACTATTAGCGCATATTTTTCCAAACAAATTTTCATTCAGTAAGTTCCAGGTTACCAATTTTTGAACTTACATGCAAGATCTATATTTTAGGCACTATAGATCTAGATCATGAAAACCGTTAAATGCAGTCATTTATATCCGATAGTGACTTATTTCATTATAATAACAAATTTGCAAATACAAATATTCAATTTTGATCCTTTTGTTTCATCGAATTACAGTTCAAAGTTGTAATCACACACAATTTTTATGCAGATGTGTGGTTGGTTCTGATGGACAATAGGGTTTTACTTTTTCAAGAATTCAGTTGACCACTGCTCTCCTTTTACAGCAGTCGGAGAACTGTATTGAATGTTCGTATGCTAGATATATGGTATGAGGAAATATGCAATAAGACCGTAATATTTTTCTTCTAACACATTTTGGAGAAATGTTTTGCAAAATTTTCAAGAAATTAGTATTTGTGGGAATTTTATTCATCACCTCTTTTCCTCAAATGCTATTTGGAGGATTTGACTGAAATTCTGTAGTTAGTGTTGCACGTTGGTTGAGGTGTCAGGAAGACATTTTATTTACATCCAATCTCTAATGATCCCGACATTGGAATTTGTAAAATTTTAGGGGGATACTGACAGTTTGGGGTAAGAAAATATCACCTCATCTTGCTCGAGGTGCAACACTAGTAGTATAGATATGTGTTTAGTCTAGACGTGCAATAAGGTGTTGCTATTTTACTCTAGCCTATTTTGGGGGAAATTTCTAAAAAACTTGTGAAAAACAGGAATTTTGACAACTAAGCAATTTGATGCTTCTCCTCAAGAATTATAAAGATTGAAGAATTTAATTATCACTGCACTTCAGTGAAGATGGGGGATTTTGTCATTACCACCATGTGCCATTCTGTTAATCTGTTCCTTCGTCTGCCTCTCCATGAATGTATGTCTGCAACAAACCTTCTTCTCCCACACAACTTGCAGGATTTTAATGGAACTTTGTAGGCTAGATATGTGGTTAATGTAGATTCACCCAAAAAGTTTACTTTTTTTCATCTGGCCCATTTTGGGAGAAATTTGAAAAGTTGAAGGAAAAAAAGTGGTATTTTGAGAATTCTGGTCATCACAACTTCTCCTCCCACACTGCTTGGATGATCTGATTTAAACGTTGTAGGCTAGATGTGTGGTTGGTGCAGCTATGCAATATGGTTTTACTTTTTTTCCACTTGCCCTTTTTGGGACACATTACTTAACAAATTATCACAGACAGGGGATATTTTATTAATTCAGCTTGTCATAGCTTTGTATTCCTTCTTGCATTATTTTACTGAAACTTTGAAGGCCAGATATGTGGTTGGTATAGATGTGCATTACTGTTTACCTTTTTTCTCTGGCCCATTTTTTTAAAAATTTCTTGAAATTTCTTGGAAAAAGAGAATTCGGCTTATCATAGCTCACATTGCTTGGATTATTTTATTGAAGCTTTGTAGGCCTGATATGTGGTTCACTGGTTGGTGAAGTTATGCAGGTCTTGAGAGAGGAGGAATGTATGTTCTTTGCCATATAAAAGAACATGTTCAAAAGAACATGCCTTAAATACGAGACAGTATTTCCCTTTACACACATTTGTGTGTCATAGATGCATGTCCCAAAAATTTAAAGCACAATTTTTTGTTGCTTTTTAAATTTGACCCCCAGTTCTGACACCAAGGGTTTTTATTCACTCTCTATCTTACACTCTTAGGGGAAACACTTGGGGATATTCAACATTTGTGACTGCATGTATGTCTACATGTAGATCCAATTTTAGGATTTTTCAGCCAGGACTCCACATTTACCATGCCGGGGGGAGTCCTAGACTCAAAATCTTTTTTATTATAGGCAGAACCCTGTTTGTGAGGTGGAAAACAAATCAATTGTGGAGTCTGTATATTTATGTATATGTCTCTGAAATGATTGTACATATGGCTTGTCAGGTTAAGCTTAAATTTAGAATCTGAAACTTTATGACTTAATAAAAACAAAAAGTTTTTAATACAAAAGTGATTCAATCTTAAAGATTTTTTTATCAAAATAAGTCATCATAGTGCCAACCTTTTAACAGGACATTGAGACTATGTATGACTTACTACTGCCCACCTGCAACTGTATGTGATCGGGTGGAGGGGGGCGAGTAAGCATTTGACAGCACAGCAACACTCTGAATGTAATGTAATGCAGAATCAAGAAAAGTGCCTTGCACAGAGACACATAACTTGTTGAATAATTTCAGGTTTACATTTAAAGAGCTAGAAAAATCATACATACAACTAAAATTAAGATGTATGTATGTATGTAAAGCAAGTGGTATGAGACTACAAGAATAATAAGAGAACATAACCATGTATAGTTGAATAGTGTTACCTGGGGGCTTTGGTACAATAAATTAGAGAGAAGATCAATAACAGCTGGTTTATTGACTTATCAGACAGCCATTATCATTGTGAAATCTACCAAATAAGATAAGAACAATTAACAGAGTAATCTGAGTTCTCTACGATCTTAACTGGCCAATACAAGGATTGAAACTCATAGCATCTTACTGTGGGACAGTATACATTTTAACTTTAGAGACTGTATTATGATGGATTAATTTAGTAATTAATACAAAATTTGTTTCTGGTTATTATGCAACAAACATACTGTATGGATGTTGGTCACTACCAGTAAACAATTTAAACATTACATGTAGATTTTAGATTTAATTTACACATAGCTATCAGTTTCCTTTCTTGATAGTTAAATCTGTTATTTAAATCATATTTTCTTCTAATGCAAGTAAGATTATAGCCCCATCAGTATCTATACAAATTTAAGCATATACACATGCAAAAATTAATACCACCAGAAAAAGTTACACTCATGTCTCACCATTTACAGGCAAAAATGTAAATGGAACTAAATGTAATTATACAGTAGACTTTAGTTTCAAAGACTGATAGCTTTGATCATATATAAATTTAACTGAAATTATAATGATGCATACATGAATTAAATCATACCTCTGGCTAAATGGCCTGACCCTGACGGCCACAGTAACACTGCTATCACTGCCCTCCTCATCTTCCTGTGATCCCATATCCAAATAGGTCATCTCGTACCGTGGTTTATCCATTTGCACTACATTATAACATTCTGGTGTCCCTTTTTCGCTGTCAATAGTGTGCCTCCTTAGTGGAGTCCGCATTTTCATTTCACATGCAGGTTCAAAATTAAAAAATTCCAGATCCTGATGCTTACTTGAGTAGGAAGTGGTCTGAGGTGTTCCAGGTACATTAGACACACTCGGGATATTTTCTTTGTCCTCTGAACATTGATCTTTGCATTTTATAATAAAATCAACAGAATTATTAGCACTATCATCTAGCATGGTCACGTGACCATTCATGACACCCTCCTTATTAAGTTGACCGCCCCTTTCTGATCCCTCCCCCCGGAAATTGCTGTCATCATTACTCAACTGGTTCTCAGGACTCAATGTGACTCCCGTCTTTAGTCTCCCCAAGCTCTGGCTCCCACCAATCGACGTCTCTATTGTCTCGGCATTAAATGTTACTGATTTTGTTTGAGAACACTTTGATTCGCTTCTCTCACCAGGTACTGTGGGTAGCACGCGCTTGGATTTGCTCTTGGCCTTTACAAAGGGACTCAAACTGGCCATTGCAAGTTATAATTAGTTACACGGTTTGGCAAACAAACAGATTTCTCACCTTAATATAAAGAAAACAATAAAAGTAACCACCGTTAAATTTTGAGCTCATTAACAGATTGGCGCGATTGTACATACCTACACAGGAACGTCAATGTCTTGTTAAAAGTTTGAATTATTGAATGGACACAACGCATTCACCCAGAAACTTGACAATTGTTGGTGGAAACAATACACCGATGTAAACAGCACGCTCTCATTTACGAATGAATACAATTTGATATCTATACATGAAACAATGCGCTGAAGATTCAAAGTTGCCCAAATATACATTTTTCCATGCACAGGGTGAATACACACTGTCGCTACACTTCTTAAGTATTTGAAATAACCTCCATCTCGTATTACATCAAATGCAGCGTGAGGCTTGATTGGTTAGTTTCACGCAGTATTGGACGAATAATATAGCAACTCCAACACGGTACGTAGACCGAACTTATGGTAATACATTATACGTCTGTTTATTAAAGGGGGGGGGGGGGGGGGGGTAGGCGTGTATATTTTTTTCAATTGTATTTTAAATAACCCAAAACCGAATGGTCAAATTGTGGATCTAAAAAATATAACATCGGTTATAATGGAGTGTCTTAAGAACTTCAATTCCCGTGTTTTTAAAGAAGCACGGGAACATTGTTGTATAGTCCGTTCATGTGTGCGAGTAATATATTCTTGCACTCCTCATAAACCGTGAAAGCTGAAAACTTAAAATTTGGATCAATAATAGTTCTATGGGTGTAAACTGTGCTAACAAGCGTGGGTCAATGGTACAAAAATGGGCGCCGATTGTTGTGCGTACACTTTCTGTTTCTAGTTCTTTGGAGGGGGGGGGGGGGGGGGGGGGGGGGGGGGGGGGTCATCCGAGGATAATAAACTGACTGCACCATAGCTGTTATTGTCTGCATAAAAATTATACATAACAAGGTGCATCCTCATAGATCCAGTGTATTGCAGAGGTCATTTTTTTGCGTGCGCATGTATATATATTTATATATATATATATATATATATATATATATATATATATATATATATATATACACACACACGCACATACGTACACACAGACACATAGAGAGAGATATAAATATAGTTTTGTATATTTATATATTTACGAGGCATGAAAAGGTTAATTCATATGAGAACAATATTTGCCTTATTAAACTATACGTGTGGCGAACATCTGCCTATAGAGTGTATCCCAACACTTAGAACTAACCCCATTGATAATACAGAATTTCATCCCATAAGAAGAAGAAAAAAAAAAAAAAAAAAAAAATCATGGATGATTCAGTGAAACTCTCAATTACTATATTTACTACACAAAGCATACAACACTGTTAAGTTCATACACGCACGAAAACTTACTGATAGAGAACATTTAAACTGTCCATGGAATTAAGGAATTAAACAAAAATATTATTCGTACGTCATGCGATGAACTGCGTAAAATGTATAATATCGCTGTCTCTCTTATGAAACACTTTAAGTAATCTACTACCTGCAATGCACTTCCAAACAAAATTGCTTGAAATGAGCTCCTTTTCAATTTTATAAAAGAAAAACAAACGAATTTTAAAATATTGCGTTTATGAATACATTATCTGAGAAATAGTTCTGCTGATTTGATCTACTAGTATATTCCAAACTGTATTTAGAGGACAGGAATACATTCTAGATGTGCGTCAACGATACGACAAATTTTAAGACAGCACCCACCCCCTTGTTTTTTCTTTCTTTCTTTCAATATTTTTCAAGAAAAGCCTTGCCTAAGAGGTTTCCCGTAGCACGTGAATATGTCTAAGAACAAACAATTAAACAAACAGTAACGGAATTATAAAGAATTAAATCATTCGGAACATAACACTGTTTATGGATTGTCTGTATTAAATCATTCGGAACATAACACTGTTTATGGATTGTCTGTGTTAAATCATTCGGAACATAACACTGTTTATGGATTGTCTGTATTAAATCATATAACCTATACACCGTTTCATTAACCAATCACTTATTAATCCTAAGATTATTATTTAACTTTATGTTCCATCCATCTAACATATTACTATAAGTTTAGCAATAACGTGTGTCTTATTTCTAATGATACATCGAGTAATCTGACTTCATTGCCTCAAATTAGGTCAAACTTAAAATGTGGATAAATATTTACCGTCTGTAAGACAATATTTTTTTCAGTATGTATGATTTATAGATTGTGTAATGAACAATCTAAATCCAAATGACGCGAACAATCAATTGCTGCAGCAGTCAAAATATCAATGTGCCTACAGGTTCTTGCAATTTATTCACCTAATGTTGGTACAGTGTTAGGCCTGTGTCGCAGTTGAACTAAAGCGCCTGGATGCCCATTGAATGCACGCAATTAAATACTATGCCCGGGTCTGGAAACGATTGTTTCATCATCTCGACGTTTCTAACGAGGAAGGATATAGGGATAACAATAAAAATAACATCTTCAGATTATGAAAAACACTTTAGATTTTCATGGTACTGGTATTATAAAGTTCCCCCATGGATCCCATTGATCGTCAAGTTTACAAGAGGGTCTAAAGTATTTAAATAAGCATTATTTACCACTAACATTAATTTGCATGCTCCAAAACTATATTTCAAATCTAAAACTTGTGCGCGGTGGAAGTCCATCTGCATTCAATAACTCTTACAGGCCCCTTCTAATATGTTTTTCTATACTAGCCAGAATAGCGTCCCTTGCATTGAAACTTGACGAATGATAAATTTTTTTTTTTTTTATATAAAATTTGTTCCAACAAAGTTTTGACGTAAAAATATATAATTTTAGGCAGAGAACAACACTGACCTACCATAAGATATTTTGTCTTTTACATCCCTAACTAATTGTGCGATCGTAGGAGAAGGATTAAGATGGCCGCCAGGGCCAAAATGTAATACAAATCTCTCTACAGTTTTGGTGAATTTACAGTGTATTGTGTTGAGTCCTCTTATGACTGCTTTTTATGGAAACTCTTTAAACTTACGCGTTCGGTTTTCTTGTGGATTTATTCCTCTAGAAGTAAATGCTGTATTTTCAATTTGATAAAATATTTCGCTCTTTGCCAAACTGTATTCATTTATTCTCGGCATTGCCTATTCCTCCATTATATATAGAAAATTAATTGAACAAAATATTTTTAAAATTTATTTTGAGCGTTAAAAGCGAAAGGGTCAGAAGAGATATATTCACAGAGTCATCTACAGACGTAGGTCTTAAGCATGGTTCATGTTCGCTCTTTTATTCAATACACTGAGATAAGTTGGATTAAACACCTTATTGCAAATGAAGAAGGATTTTGGCAGAATATGGTTACAAAACAAGTTCCAGGAAAATCTGGACGCATCCAGATATTAAAATTAGGGGAGACAAACTTAATAGAAATTAGTAAATGTATTAGTAATAAATTTTGGCAAAATGTCATCCTTGCCTTAGCAAGATGGAAAAAAAGAGCCATCGTCAGTGGAAGAATACTTGTCTCAGGATATTCTAATTATATATATATATATATATATATATATATATATATATATATATATATATATATATATATATATATATATATATATATATATATATATATATATATATATATATATATATATATATATATTAATAACTTTCATTCTATACAAAATGACGGTCAAACGGAATAACATGTATCAATCTTTTTGATATTCAAGGATCATTAATAATTTTTGAAGCATTACGTCAAAAGGCTCGCACTAATTATTTCATTGAAGATTTCTCAATTATTTCAAAAATAACTGGCCACTGGAAAAGACAAATAATTAATTTTATTATATACTTAAGTGTGAATACAAAAACTTATTGGCGAAATAATTTTTATATTTTTCTTCATTTCTATATTTTCACTCGTGAAAAAATATATCTATATATTATTTTCACATGTGGAAATATAAGATTTCCCATCATGCCATGCGACGCATGATCGAGTGCGCCTGCAGAACTTTTACCTGCAGCAACAAAAACGAGCACTTTGTGAGCTAGAAAAAATAAATAGAAACTGCTTACATTTCAGACATGGAAATTCATTTTTGCTGAAGAAATTTGACTCGACGCCGTTTGCGTCGCTATGAAATTATTTCCCCTTACTTCCTTGACAACAAAGATAAACCCGCTTTGATGCATTATCCTCGAGTCACCATGGTTCGTGCACTTAACGTGACTTTTAACGCATGCATTATAATATTGTGAGAAACTATTAAAATCAACATAGAATGTGTTCAACTATATCAGCTTAATTTATTCATCGTTGAAAAATGTTTATAAACTATCAAAATCTTTTGCGAGCTACCGTTTTTCTGAGCGTGTCAAAATTTGTCTATTTCCGGAATATCATCCATGGTTCGTGCCCCTGAAATAAAGGTCACGTGACGTAAGATTGGAATGTGACAATTAGGCCAAAGTGTGGAAATAGATCGTTTATAATGTCTGTTTTTTTCATTAATTGCATTTGTAATATATTTCATTGCTTTCGTACGTATATTGACTGCAAATAAAACACGTATCAAAAATGATGCCAAAAGTAAAAAATAAAATTAAAAAAAAAAATGGGATAATTTTTTTTATTATTTTTTTAGAAAAAGCTATTTCGATATAATTATCGTATTTAAAGATACGTTGAACTTTTAAAAATTTCTTTTTTCTTTAGGCTATGTCACAACAAACATTTGTTTCCACATTACAATAATCCAATAAAGAATTTCATACTGCATACTCTTCCATTTGATTTATTTTTTCTAACATGATATAAGAAGTGCATGTTATAGAAACGAAGTTTTTGCATTACCTTTGTCGTCTGAGAAATCTCTGTCGTGGATTTCCTACTAATAAAAAGGTAAAGAAAACCAACATGTGAACAGCGGCCCTGGTTTGAACAGCTAACACTCACGCCAGGGCCACAAACTTGAGGCAAATATTGCATTAGTAAAATTGGCCATTTTCATTGTGTTTTTTCAATTTGAATTGTAGGACGTATTTAAATTTCATTTCATCGAATATTTCTTAATCAGCACTTACTGTCATTGTCAGCGAAGGCTAATGGCCCAGATGATGACATCAGGATCTCAAAACAAGCGCGTGAGGTCGCGAAAAACATGGCGCACGCTTCAAGGATAATCACGAAGTTAGGAGGGACGACGAAATTAATCGGACTTGCTTTGCGGTCAGATATGATCAAATAGTTTACAAAATGTCAAAAATATCATTTACTCCGACAAATTAGGTCATCCCAATACTACCGCTCTCTTAAGTCACTGATATTTATACGATCAGTCTATCAAAGTGAGGTGAATTTACGAAAGGGGGTGGGGGTGGGGGTGGGGGTGTTGTGTTGTGCTGAAGAGCGAGTTAAATCTTCTAAGCTTCGAGTCTGGAGCAAATTTGGTATATAACAAAAAGAAAACTCTTTTCCTGCGTAAATAGCGGATATATTTCATCTTGTGGTACCCCCCCCCCCCAAAAAAAAAAAAAAAAAAAAAAAAAACGATGTATTTTAACTCGTGACTTCGACACGCACTAAAATATCACGTTTATTGTACCATACGATGAAATATATCCGGTATTAACTTAGGAAAAGTAAATATCCTCTATATATTAACAAGGAAAACACTCTTACGAATGTAAACTCAGAAAAAAGTTTACTCTTAACAAATAAAAATTTAAAATATGATTTAATACATTTGATAAAGAGTGGAACAAATAAACCTTAGAGAAAGCATGAGGCATGGTCAAGGGATAATTACGGTGCCAGATAAAGTGATGAAACCTAGAACAAATCCCTAAATTTAGCAAAGAAGTGCACCAAAGATACAAACTTTCAGTTTAAATTTATGCACAGAATTATTGTAACAAATCGATTTTTTGAAAAAAACTAATTTAATTGATGACAATAAATGTGATTTTTTAAACAAGAAGTTGAAAATATCGAACGCCAATTTTTATGATTGTCCAGTTATTGAAGAGTTTTGAAATTCCTTAACTGCACGGATTAAGAATTGTATACCAAATATTATGATTTTAAAAAGAGATGTTTTCTTGGAAATGACGAGTTTGGTGATCTAATTAACTTTTTCATTTTGATTGCAAAATATCTGTACTTAACCCTCCCCCCCCCAAATTTTACAAGTTACAAAAGTAATGTTTTATGCTACAAAATACTGGAAAAATATTTAGCAAAGCTGTATGATAAAACGAACACGTTTGAGGAAATGTGGACCCTTGTTTTAAATTTCAACAGCATGTAGAATACTACAGCCAAACATTAATTCTACTATTAAGTTCTGTATTGTTACGTAATATTTTTCATGCATGTTTATTTTTCTTTGTGCCTGACTGTGTGTATGTGTATGTGTGACACACACACACACAGAGAGATATATATACTGTGTGTACACTAGGAGTCGGGATTTTTCAACAATTATGTACAACACCAAAAACACTGTCAGGTGGTGTGAAAGGGAATCGGTGAATTATATATATATATATATATATATATATATATATATATATATATATATATATATATATATGAGAAGTCCCCATTTTCGGTTGTTGTACGTACCAAATCGTCTTAATTAAAGCTTTTCTATTTGCTTCCTAATCTATGAGTTGTATTATGGATTTAATTAATTAAGTTGTCCTGGATTTTCTAAACTTGTCACCTCAATATTTCTGAAAGATGAGTAATTCTTTCCAGGAAAATAAAAAAAAATTGAGAATCTGCATTAGATAACTGTGAATTGCAAAACAATTGTTTTTCAAATGTTCCATAGATAACCTCCAAAAATATATATAAACGCAGTACAAAAGAAAAGAAATATAAATATTATTCCACTTTTCTTGTCTTCGTATAACTGTTTTTTGTTTTTTTTTGAGCTGGAATTTGGCCAGTGTATACACTAAGCGACGTAATTAGTGGGAGAACGTTATATGTCAGATGACATTTTAGACTCCTTGGATAACTTTTCGTGGGCCCATTTAGTCGAGGACTATTGTGGGTCACGTGTTCGGTACCTGTCAATATTCAGTTGTGGCTCCATTTTGAATGTTCTTTACGGCATTTTCTTAATAATAACGAAATCTCCGAGTTGTTTGGAAAACTACACAACTTTCAAGGGGTGACCATAGACTGGAACATTTTGATTACTATGACAGATACAGACCTCAAATCTGAAATATAACCAGAGAATTGAATTATCTACAACTTGTTTCGACCATGATTCCACTTTTCTGGACTTCGTATAACCTTTTTTTTTAGCTGGAATTTGGCCAGTGTATATACACTAACAGACGTAATTAGTGGGAGAACGTTATATGTCATATGTCCGTTTTATACTCCTTGGCAAACTTTACGTTGGCCCATTTATTCGAGGACTATTGTAGGTCACGTGTTCGGTACCTTTCAATGTTTAGTTGTGCCGCCATTTTGAATGTTCTTTATGATACATTCTTAATAGTAAGGAAATGTCGGAGTTGTTTTGAAATCTACACAACGAGTGTGGCCAAATTTTGGATGCGTGAACCCCTACTTAGAGAATTTTGATTTCAACCCGTTTGACAGTTCCTAGTTAGGAATGTG
Organism: Margaritifera margaritifera; assembly: GCA_029931535.1. Classification (NCBI taxonomy): domain Eukaryota; kingdom Metazoa; phylum Mollusca; class Bivalvia; order Unionida; family Margaritiferidae; genus Margaritifera; species Margaritifera margaritifera. Next base: position 3,048,328 of record JAQPZY010001456.1, read on the forward strand.
TTCCAACAGTAGTCAAAGTTAATAAAACATTCGTCGGGCCGATTTGGAGAAATTGGGGGCTAAATATGGAGGTTGGGGCGAGTATAACACAGGCCGTAAGTGGATTAAATCTTACGTACACATATGGGCCCTAACATCCCCTCTATAAAAAATGTTGACATGGACCCTTCTATGAGATTTTATCTCTATGGATATTTTCGACCCACGAAAGAAGTCTTTACGAATTTAGTCGAGAGGAATCGTCGAAATGAGGGGCAGCTTATGGATACCGGGTATGAAATGCAGGTACAATGTTGATTAATTCTATCAATATTTTGTACTAACTGAACCCCTACTTAGAGGATTTTGATTTCAGTACCACCCGGATTGTTTTTAGATAGGGATCTGTTCCAATGGTAGGAAAAGTTTAAAGAAACTTTGTCTGGCCGATTTCGAGAAATAGGGAGCTCAATACATGGTATGTATAACAAAGCCCACAAGGAAGGAGATTACCTTTTCAATCCATATGTGGAACCTACAGTTCACCCTTAAAATGATTTTGACATGGATCCATCTTTGATAGTTTGTACTTCGGGATAAATTTGACTTCCAAAAGAAGTATTGACGAAGTTCGTCGAGAGCAACGGGAGAAATAGGAGGGTCTTTTACCGGGAGTATTAAACCGATACAGTCTTTGGACAGATTGGTGCCAAACTTTGCGATGCGTGAACCCTACTTAGAGAATTTTGATCTCAACTCCTGTTTGACAGTTCCGGGTTAGGGATGTGTTCCAACAGTAACCAAAATTAATAAAAAATTCGTCGGGCTGCTTTTGTCGTCGACACTTTCAACTTCGTCATCATCATGATCATGATCTCTGATTAAATTTCAGGACTCGTGCAATAAGTGTAATATATGTCATCTTCCTCAGTATCATGTGCGCATCAAGTTGCAATTGACAACATTCAGAAACAGTCGAGGTAACTCTTTTTAGTAAATGCACACCTGTGAAAAACCATTTATTGTTCATTCAGTGTCGATTTTGTGTAGTTGGATAGGACTGCTCTGTAATATATAATGTCGCAACTGAACAGAGTTTTGTTTCTTTTTACATGTTTATTCTTAATGTGAAATGGTACTTGAACTTTTATTGTTACTCACCTATGAAACTAAAAACCCTATTTCCATACAGGCTATAAAGGTAATGGAGAAATAAGTCATGACTGTGTCTATTGTTAACATCCAGATTCAGAATGCATTGACTTCGCTTCAATATCTCCTTTTCTGTTATTTTTCTGTTGTTTTTCTCATTAGGAGATGCGGCGAGCACTTGCAAATGTAAGTAAATGTACGAAACCTGCGTAGGGTTTACACAAGATACATGTCTCGTCTTGGAGCATTATCTGAGACTTTAATAAATTTATTTTTCAGACGGGCACTCACAACGAGAATATTTACGTCTAGATGGTCTTCAAAGGCTTAGATGTCATTTAATCCTAACGCTCTCTTTGTACGTTTTCCACCCATGTTACAAACGGCAGTAGCAACATCTCTTTGTTCGTTCTCTTCTAGTCACGAAGTTGATTGTAGTGCCACTCAGGCACTTATTTATTATGTAGAATTTGTTGCATCATGGGATGTTCGTGCCGCGTGTGCTCTTTCCACTGTTGATGGGTGATTTCATTAGCACTCGCCGAACTGAAGAAAATCACCCTCGACAAACACACGTTGTCGTCGTTGACGCTTTAAATGACAGTCCGCTTTTTCATGATGGAATTAAGCTGTCTTTGGAGTTTTGTGATTTTTATTCGACTCGCTACCTGGGACATATTGATGACCCCTACGTCGATTCCAAACTCCTTCGTTCCTCCGTAAATTTTATGGTCTTTATAACTCTGTAAAACCTATGTTTCACGTTGATTTCATCCGAATGCATATGTGAAGTAGTGTTTTTCGTCACCTCAGCACAAAAATTGCTGTGTAGTGCCAACAAAAGATTAAGTTCCAGAAAAGTAAATATGAATTGCTCAAATAAGGTCCCTCTAAATCAAATCTGCTACTGCTGAAGATTATAATAAATATACACCCTTCCAAAAAATGTAAAATTTTGTACAATAAATAATATAAAACGTAAATATGTAAAAAATCTGTAAAATATATATAAATTGACAGTTAAAGGTAACACACATGTAAAATCCTTAATAGACAATTAAAATGTGTTGTATAAAGCGCTTTCACTTAAAAACTACAAGTTTTTTTCAGGTGCTACGTCCTCATACAGTTTCTTCAAGCAGTTCATGTAAATGTTCTTCTGTCTCACAATGTGGAAATCGACACACTCGACAAGAATGTACTCCAATGTCGGTGGACACTGGCAGTGTACACACTCCGGTCTAGGTTCACCCTTCAGCAGATATACATTTGTCAGAGATGCGTGTCCGATAAGAAATCTGCACAATACCACCTCATCTCTCGGATTTGTTCTATACGAGTGATGCCACTCTCTAATAGTGGGTTTTGTTGTGGAGTTTTAAAGTATGACGAACGTGCTGATTTACACAATGCATGAGACCAGTATATGGAATCTTCCATTCGGAAACAGTTGCCTGCAGGGAAGCTTTGGCTGATTTAGCTACACTTACAGCATCCTTTATGCCAGTGTGACTAGGAAGCCAACAATATAGAATACTGTTCCCAAACTGTACGAGAACATCATGATTCTTTAGCATCTGGGACATTAACGGGTTGAAACTTTTACGATTCTGCAAGGGTTTCAATGTGCAAAGCGAATCCGAAAAGATTATACTTTATTTTTGAGAGGTTTCAATGTATTTCAAAGCTGCGAGTATGAATGTAATTTCTGCAGTAAAAAATGAGGCTTTATCCAGCAACCAGCTCAATATGGTGTCATGGGACGTTGCAATGGAAGCTCCAACGTCGTTTCCATCTTTCGAACCGTATGCGTAAGGGACGTATGGCTGCTATGGAGGCTATGATGTCATTGAATATACTTTGAAAAGGAGAGGATTTGTTGAGGACATTTTGAATTCGCAAATGTCAAATATTACTTTGATAACCACGGCGGTTATCTGAGAATCCGGAATTTTGCAATATTTCCAGCACTGAGTGTTGCTGTTTCTAAATTAGGACGAATTCATATGCCAAAAGGTGGAATGACGTTTGGTTTCTGAACATACAAGGTTTGGTATTTGGGCATAAATACTACATCATATGCGGGGTTAGATATGTTAGAAAATAGTTTGGTGCAATACTGAAAAGCCAGTTTTGTTCGACTGAGGTAAAGTGATGGTTCATTTGCCTCAACATGGAGGCTTTCTGATGGGGAAGGTCTAAATGCACGCATTCAGAGTACAAGTCCCTGACTGACTATCGGATGAAGCATTCGCAAGAAAGATCTACAAGTTAATCGGTACCCAATCTAGACGTAGTCAAGTTTGGATTCTACCAATGACCCGCACAACCGGAGCAAGACCCCTGACCCCCTCCCCAATCCGAGTCCGCCACCACTCGTATTAAATTCAGGGCTTTTTGACATTTGTCCTCCAGATATCTAATACGTGGAACAAAATTCAGCCTACGGTCGAAAACAAACCCTCAAATGTGCTCTCCTCTGCAACAGTCAGAAGACAACCGTCACGACAGAGCCCTGTGTCATCATGAACACGATGTAATTGGCAAAAATGCATACACTGAGTTTTAGATTTCAAAAATTTGAACTTGTTTTTTTTCTGTCCTTTTCTGAACTTGGTTTATGCTCATCTGCAGTTGACGTTCAATAGTATGCATACTCTTAGATCTATAGCAGAACAACAAGTCGTGAACATACAACGAACAGTTTCTGTATTAGGCATTTTTCACTATGCTGTTAATTTTTATGTTGAATAGGGTGACTGACAATATGCTGCCCTGAGGTACACTCATCTCCTGAGGATAACGTTCAGAAATGGTCTTTAACTCTGAAGTTTTATCTTTCAAAAACTTGGAGATAAAGTCAAGTGGGCGTCCCCTTAGAACTACGTTGAATAGGTTGTTCATTATATCGCACTTCCGTGTGGTTTCGTAAGCTTTTTGCGAGTCGAAAAAGGAGGCAACTCTGTGTTCTTTCTTGATAAAAGCATTTCTAATAAATGATGGTCTATTCTGCCTCACTGGCGTCTGAATCCAAATTGAACGTCTGATAGTATTTGGTGCCCCTGGTGACCAAGTGGTCTAAGGCCCTCGCCTTTACAGAGCACTCACACATCTCAACTCTGTCCACATGAGTTCGAGTCTCGACTCGACCAACGTGGGTATGTGAGAAAGCTTGCCAGTAGCTTGCCGTGGGCTGGTGGTTCTTCCCGAGGTCTTCCTCCACCAGATATACTGGCCGCCATGTATAGCCAAAACTGTGCTGGAAAATGCAGATAAACCACACAAAACCAAACTGATAGTTGTTTTTTTTTTTTTGATTCGATATACCAGAACAGTCTAGCATCTATTGTTTATTTCGTGCTTTTTTTTTTTTTTTTTTTTTTTTTTTTTTGCAGCTTTTTAACGCTATGAAACGAGAATTGGAACGGTCGGTTTGGTCCTTTCCAGGGTTGGGTAGCAATAGCAGTGGCTTCTCCCCAAGACTGCGAAAAGTCGTCAGTTCCCCAAATTTATTGCAAATGTGTAGCAGTGTATTTACAACTATACGTATTAGGTTAAGTGTTTCAAAAGTTGAAAGTGGATATCAGTTGGCCCTGCTGAAGTGTCATGGGCATGATGAAGAGTCTTGTAACTCTCTGAGAGTGAAAGATTTATTATAATTTTCAGCATTAGCAGATCTGAAATGTAGAGGAACCTTTTCTTCCAATGTTTTGACATGGCAGAAGTTTCCAGAATAATTCTCTTGTAAGGAGTTCTTTAAGAATGTTTCAGCGAATGTATTTGAGATTTTTGGTACCGATGTAACCATTTGATGAGACTTTTTTTAAATGTTTGGTCAAGATGCCTTTATTTTTAGCGATGATTTTTCATACCATATTCAATACCGATGTAATAGATGAGCGAGTGTTTAACCTAGGGATCTCCGTGTTTTTCTCTCGCCGACTCTAATTGTACGACAAGCTTTATATACGGCATTTATTCAGATTTTCGGTTGTTGTATTGGTATTGAAATGTCGAAGGGCATTTTCCCGTTCCCTGATTATGTCTTTGTATGCATCATTAAACTATGGTTTGTTGACATGTTTAGGAATTGTTTGGTATTGTATCCCCAGCAACAGCTTGGAATATGTGTAAATACGAGTATTGGATCCATTTCGTTGTCAAAACGATAATCTGCCTGATTTGACTCGCAGAGGGACTGAAACGTTTCCGAATCTGCCTTGTTCAATTTCCATCTCTGCCCGAGCCATTGAGATTTGGGACAATTATTTCTTAACTATAATGGACAGTATCCACTACCACATAGGTCATCACCAACTTCTCAAGAGAAGTCAAGTAAAACAGATAGACTGCAGATAGTCAAATATAAAGACGTGTAGGATCCTGTGGCAGAATGCAGGCAGGTATACTACTTATCGTTAAAAAGGCAAGGACTGTGTTTAGAAACAAAGTCTTCTGTCGTCTTCCCGATCTCGTTAATATCTTTACAGTCACAAAGTGTATGGTGGCCGTTAACTTGCCAAGCAAAACAAAAGGCGACGGCAACTATTCAATGAGATGCTCAAGATTAGATCGATTGACAGAAGTGCTTGTAGGAAGATATATTGAACAGAGTGAAAGGGGTTTATGTCACGACACACTAACTGCCACTGCTGTAAATTAGTATTGAGATTAATTTGTCTGTAAGGAGTTTTATTATTTATGATAATGTACACTCCTCCGGAGCCTTATCAGTACCTCTTGAAAAGCTGCTGTACGCGGTAAAGTTTTTAAGATTGACTCTATTGTTTTCTATTAAATAGGTTTCCTGAAAACAAACAACTATTGGATCAGGGTCTTTAAGTATAAGACTAATTTCATCAATATTTGTCTTTAATCCCCCGCAATTCAATTGTATTATGGTGTCAGACATATTTATGGTTATTGTGGAAGTACGGGACTTATCGGAGCTTTCACTGGTGCAATATCCAGTGTCCGTACTCTCTAGACTCTCAAATTTATTAAAGAGCTTGATAGGATCGTCAGATCATTTGGGAAGTCAAGTAGATTCTTTAATCCTCTCGCTGTTTGATTTTGAGCATGCATTTTCACTGGAACACCAGCGATCGGCTGCTCTTTTGATGGACGTGATTTAACTGGTTTCTTGGTAGGAGAGTTGGGAGTATTCTGTGGTACACTGATTGCATGTCCACTGGGGTCAGTGGTTCCCTGATATTGTTTGGGCTGGATTTTGGTGGTTTTTCCTTTGTAGGATTAGACGTCGTAATTCGCTGTCGGTTTGGGTGGCTGCTAGCAAGGGTTTTTATAGCGTAAAGACGATGAATTTGGTTTGACCTTGTGGCCAAGCATGGCCCGTTTGAGTACAGACAGCATTTGTGGATAGTTTCGTCTCCACTTTAGATGCGCTAACGTAGGATTTCACTGCTGCGTTAATTGAGCTGTAACTTCCACAAATTTCCTAGCCTCAGGAAAGCTGATGTCCTTCTTCTGTTTCACACATTGGATCTCCTTCTCTAGTTTCCACTTAAGGCAGTCTCTAGAGTATGAACAATATTCTGCCTGTTCTCTGAGCAGAAAGATTCATCATGACCCTCTTTCCCACATCTGCGACAGACTTATTTCCTCTTGCAGCCATCTTTATGGTGTTAATTTTTATTGCAATTCAAACTCCGCAAAGCGTTCGGAATGAAAGGGTCGAACGGGATATTTAAGAACCCGGCTTTGATTGATTTAGTCGAACGTCAGTATATAAGTGTTTGTGGGAATCAACTTGCCGTTACAGCCAATGCCGATTCATGTCACTTGTTTCACGCTCCGAGAGCTGAGATTTTCGAGGATCTCAGCCTCACTGCAGCCATTGAAATCTCTAGACCGAAAAATACGTTTTGAGTTGAGAGTTTTGTGTGGCAATAACTCAATATATATATATATATATATATATATATATATATATATATATATATATATATATATATATATATATATATATATATATATATATATATATCTCCACAACTTCTTTGATTATCAGAGTGAGCTTTGCAGCTAAACTCTACAAATAGTTGGTGCTAACTAAGCTTTCTCACACTTCTTGGCTCTCCAGCCAAATACTGAAGATCTTTGGCTTTCACAAAAGGTGATAGCTTGGTTAATTGCTGGTTCTAGTAGTTTTATTCAATACTGAGAAATCTTGGCCAATTTCCCTGACTCTGGCAAGTTTCTTCATCCGAGTCGCTGGTTGAAATATTCCTGGTCCTTTTGAGACCAGGTCTCACACTACTGGTTGAAAGTTTGATTTGTTTTCTCATAGCGTCACATTTTTATTTCGTCACCTGTGCTCCTCAACCGCATCAGAGCCCAACAAGGGTACATAGATTTACGCACATTTATTGCGTTTCTAATGTCGGGGCTACACAGGGTGATATGCTCAAGCAAAGTAAAAAAAAATATCAACTAGCCCTTGCCAGCGCCCTCAGAGGCTATGTCCTTTGTGAGGTTTGGTGAACAAGTCCTTGTTGATTAATCACAAAGGTCACTTTGAACTGTATGCAAAATAGTTAAACTAAATATCTTGAACAAAGCTCTGAAGCCTGGCTTGACAGCCGATACATCAGACCAAGCCATTCTGACCACCTGTTTTGCTGAAGATGAGGCCAATGTAGTGTATTGCAACCATCGGCCTCTCCTCTACTCAACTATCAGGATCCTCTCCTGCAACAACACGGGACACAACCCACGGTAAACATGTGGCTTCCATGTGGTCGCTTCTTGCGGAATGCAGCGAAAACACATTGGGCCTATTCTAAAACTCCGAAATTCCAACAAATTCATTAGTTCTTTTGGCTGTTGACCATCAATTAATAGAGTCGACGATCTCTTTTCAACGAAGAAAGCTTTACATTCTTTATTCATCTCGTTATCACGAAGAGAAAAAAAAATATTAATAAAAAAGAAGTCAAATTACCATACTTGACGAGAATAAAGGTCAATAAGAGATAAGTCGCAAATCTTTAAAAAGTAATCACTATAATACGGTTCTTTTCCTTGGACCGAAGTTGATTTTGTATAATCTCATGCTTACTTTGTGCATAAGGAATTTTTTATTCGAATGCGAATTAATGGCGAGGTCAACGGTCAGTTGGAAGAGTCGGTCTTTTTCGTTTATATATGCGTAGATGTCTTTTGTTAGATTTTAATATTTAAATACATATATACTTTTCTTATTTTATTTTAATTTTTTTTTTAAAATATTATTTTTCTTAAAAACGGACGAAATAAACATGTTCTTACGTTTTGATGTGATCATGCTTGTTACTCGCCAGTGTTTGGGATATTCTACGCATACTGACTGCATACAGACTCCATCATACGCATACTGACTGCATACAGACTCCATCATACGCATACTGACTGCATACAGACTCCATCATAAACCCTTTACGTTGCCAATGATTTGTAGTCGAATTGGATATTTGTTGCATACATTGTTATATAAATGAGCTCAAAGTGTTAGCGATACACTCGTATTTATGTACATTAATCAATCAAATGTGTTGTTGAATCTACGTATGTGTTGACGAGTACAAATTTATTCGACATGAAAGGAAATTTCGTTCATGATATTATCAGACTCCTTTCAATAAGGTCCCATCAACTCATTTGAACTCAGACATTTAAAGCTATATGGTTCTTAAATATAGTAAACGTTAACAGACTCATTCCATTCCGGAGAGTATTTCTCATTTAGATCACTTAGAAAAATCCCCCTTTCCCAGAAGTTTTAGCAAACTCATTGTAATAGGTACATAAACGTCGAGTCCATAATTATGGACATGGTTACAAAATAACGTAGAGTAAGAATTTCACTATGGTAATGGAGTGAACAATGGATAGAGCCAAAGGTAATTTCTGCCTGTGTCAAATTGCAAAGGTCATGGTTTCCACAAGTTTATTGTCAAACTCGTTTTAATCAGTACAACATCAAGGTTTCGTATATCTAGTTACAATGGGAATCTTTATTGCAAGCCGCGGGAGTTTCATGGTCCCTGGCAGTCATTAGATTCTTGTTAGCACAGTAGTCAACTTAATGACAACATATTCTATATTTTTACATCTCATTGAGGAAGGGCGGATGCCAAAGTTTTGCATGATTACATGCAAGTGTTAAAATAGTAACAAAATTAAGTGGTACATGATTTATTACTGTTAAGGGCACCAAAGAAAACTATTGATTTTTTCCACAAGCTTCAATTGCGCGTGTCTGTTACGGGATGAAAATAAATCTCGTCAGTTTACTGAAAGCTTGAATATTGACAAAGCTAAAACGATTCTAAAACTTAGGATTTTGATCTGAGAGATAGATTAGGAGACCATAGACGTCTCCAATCCTCGTACGATCATATTTTATTTATAGATGTAGTTTTAATCATACAATAAAATCAGTGCATATATTTTTGTTTAAAGGTTATAAAAATACAAGACTCGTGACGAATCACGATAGAACGTGTCAATGACTTAATTTGGCAGATTCTTAAAGATAGGCAGATTCTTTTATCATTAAGAGAAGATTTTACGTCAGCTGTCTTACAGTAACAAAGGAATTCCAACATTTTATTTCATTGATGTGTAATCATACACAGTACTGTTCGCAAAAGTTAACCAGATTTCAGTCAAGGTCATTTAAAGGTGGGAGGTTTGAACTTAAAACTAGGCCCACAGACGGGAACCAACCCGTTTTATTAAACATAGCGGTAAATCCGCGAGTCTAAGAGCAAATGATAACAAATTCTAAAACGATTTTCCTATTTTTACATCAGTAAGCGTTAAACTTAAAGCATTAACCCTTTTTCCCCTTTAGAAATCAGGATAATATCAATGTAGGACATCCAAGAATTTTCTTGATAAAAAAAACAAAAAAAAAACAAAACAAAAAAACAAAACATTTGTATGTATGTAGTGACCGTTTTATTTCAGAACAGATTGTGGTAACTTCCAATTTTTTCAGGGCCGACAAACCCGTTTTCCAGTATCACCCTCGTTCAGTTCAGCAAATTTTGCATTTACAAAAGTCCACCAGGAAGTAGTGTGCACCTATTCAGTAACAGCAGGAGGCCAAAATGTCGTTGCATTACGAAAGATAGTGGCCGTGTAATCTAAACAAAAGAGAATTTCATATTCACGTTTTTGTTAGATTAATAAATCGTCGTATATTGTGTGTTAGAGTTACAATGAGAATAATGGACCATGTGAAGTTGAGAAAATACCTTCCACAAAACACACGCCAAATCAGATATCTTATATGAAGGCAGAAATTTTGATTTTGTTTTATATCGCACATGTAGCAGTTGTATCCAGATGCAGAAGTTCAGCTGCTGAAAATGGCTTTACTCGAAGGTCATGTATATATCTTCTCTTACATCACAATGGCAGGCTGGAAGCCTGGACCACTACCAAATCGGCAATCATCAGTTTGTATTTGATAATGAAATACGAGACGTCATTACACGACGGAACAAGCGTGTGTCGATGCGTATGGAGGATGGCAACACTTTTGGTGCGTCTCCTGAATGCCAGAATATTCAAGCTTCCCTCTACGAGAAATGACGAGAGAATTAGGCAGGAGTTGCACAAAATTGTCAGCTGTGTTGACAAATATTGATTATGCAAGTTACGCTGTGAAGTGACACATTTGAACATATTTTGTTATCATTCATCGTCTTTTCTGTAAGTTTTAGACTCTCAAATCTTCCCCCAAACCTGTCATGATATGTTGGTCGTGAAAACAGCAGGCTGATTAATCGGATTTGCTAAACTCTACCAACTAGCATACACACATTCGTTTTTTGTTTTATTTAAAATATTAGGACATACCCAATAATAGTGATATATAATAGTGATTGGGGGAGGGAGGAAGTGAAGATACGTTCAATATAATTGGTCATTTGTGCTGATGGTGGTGGAGTAATGAATGTGTTTGGGAGTTGACAGGGTCAAACGTTGCAGACCTAGTGACGTTTCAGCTTGAAAACGCCGCTTACGGTAATTATTTTTAGGAAATTTCCAAAGTGTCAGGATCTTTTATTCAGACTAAAAATGTATGCTAAATATTGTTATTTGTCTGTATTAAATCTACGTTGAGAGATTACAATTTCCCCCAAGCATCGATTCACCAAGAGAAGCTTGGATGCTACCCATGGAGGGCAGAAAGACACCCTGCTAAATACATATAGGTTTGGGAATACACTCCTATCCAAACCAGGGTCTTTTGGCCCTTGCACGTACTACATAACATGATCAATAATGGTTAAACATTTGCATTTTAATTTTACCACAGATATGTGAAAACTGGCTCAGTTATGGAATTATTGAGTCGAATTCACCACTGCCCTTCACCGTTTCCATATCTTTTTCCCCCCACAGCTGTAGCACTGGAACGTCATCTGGCCAATCATCAACACACTAATTTTAAGATGCGTAATTGCAAAATTCGTGCTAATTTTAAACAGTATTTTGCGCGTCGTTTTGGTGATACCTAATGTTACCCGCACTGTACTGATAGGATTATGCTAATGTGCCCTTAAACTCAATACATACATATCCAGGCAATAGTACTGGTAGGGCTATCTGCCTTTATGTGGATACTTTGTGGTATATACGAACGTTCATTCAAAAGTAGGTAACTGTGTCATGTACTGCACGCTTAATAGGCTATTCTCAATTTTATTGTTTTGTTAGTGAATTCACTAATTGTGTATTTTTGACTGTACAGGTACACGTATAAGTCTGCTGATCGATGATGATAGGTGCTAATCAGGTAAATCCCCATTAGTGTCTGCTTTTTTATATTACATAAATATATAGGTAAATATATATTTATTTATACCTTATATATTCCTAATTTGAGACTGCTTTGCTATTCATAATCATTCAAATCAATATTCAATTCCTTGAAGGAAATTCATGTAGTACTCCCTAAAAGTCTGTAACATTGGAATGTTTGTATTGCATTTAAAGAGCTTAGCCTGGACGAGGGAACAGCGGTGACTTAGTGGCTAACGTGCCGGACTCTCGACCGAAAGGGTGCGGGTTCGAATCCTACCATAGGACCAGCCTGAGTTAGCTACCATGGTGTGTCCTTGGGCAAGGCACTTTACTCCAATTGCCTCGGCACAAAAAAATCTACTTGTGTTGCTGTACCGTACAGCACCAAACTAAACCCAACCTTAGACTGGAAGATGGCCATTAAGGAAAAAAAGTGAATTTTTCGTTTAATCTATCTAATCGAAAGTATATTTTTAAATAAACCCGTGTGAAAACCGAAAGTGTGAATTTTAAAATTATTATGGCCTAATTTAACAATATACCAGTGTCATTGCTGCATCAATGGAACATTCATTCCAGTAACCAAAACCAAGAGCAGATGCAAATACATTTATAAACAAGAAAGGTTTTGCACCCCTTAATGTGTAGATACATTACTGAACATGAATGTATAATTTATATTAAAGATATTTTGTTGTATATGTACACATTTCCATAAAAATTAAAATCTAGAGAAGACGATTGCTTGATACGTAGTTTACTTATATTGGAATTTTTTTCTTCACTTAATGACATTAATTCTTACAGTATATATGGTAATAAATGCATACACAAATAAATAAATGATATAATGAACATTTTTAATAAATAATATTATATTTAGTATCAACTATTTTCAAGCAATAGCATTTCCAAATTATGTATCAAATGCACGAGTCCCTAACTATTCTATTAGTAGTTGAGGGGGGGGGTAAATATGCCAAAAGGGGGCACTATATGCCTTTACGGGAGTTTAACATGGCGGGGGCACTATATGCCTTTACGGGAGTTTAACATGGTGGGGGGCACTATATGCCTTTACGGGAGTTTAACATGGCGGGGGCACTATATGCCTTTACGGGAGTTTAACATTACGGGGGTGTGGGAGGGAGGGAAATAGAATTAATCTTTCTTGAAAAAGGGTGGGGTCCTGAGAAGGACCGTTGGTTTTTTGTTTTTGGTAGGAAGAGCTTTTATTTATTTCCTCTCCAACATTGAGTGAGAAAGCCTGGGAGGTGGAAACTTCTTCTTCTCCTCCTTCTTCTTTTCAGGTATCCAGTCGGGATGATTCAATTGTCTGAACTTGTCCTGAATTTTCATTCAGTTCAAGTTCAGACGATTGAATTGTTTTTCTCTTTTCTCCTTTACCCACATTAATTTGATTTTAGCGACCTCCTGTTCAAAATTTTTTTAATAATAGTTTCTACTCTGAGCAGGGGCCGCTTTCTTGTCGAGTAAGGATGATACATTTTAAATGATCATCCAATTTTTGGATGTAATCCAAGACTTCTTTAAGAAGTCCTACTCGACAAGGTGAAGAAGAGGAGGAGTTGTTACTCTTCTTAACTTCCCTCCTCCTTCTTCACTTCTTGAATTAAATTTAAAATCAAATTAATGTAGGTAAAGTGATGGATTACCCACTTCCAACTGACTGGATACCACCACATCCTTTTCTCCATATAATATTTCACTTCCACCATCCAGTCCCAGGCTTCCTGTAGATTGTCAATAATGTCAAGCATTCTTGAAGAGTGATAAAAAGTGTTATGGCGCTACTGTGGAAGGCACCGGTTTATATGCAAGAAGCGCGGACGTGATGGAAAACATCCCCATTTTTTCAAAAAAAACCACACCACACTATCCTTTTTTCTATATCAAACTCACACCACACAAAACATATAAGGGAGAAGGTTTTTGTTTGATGGGGTAGACTATCACAAAAAAATATATACCACCAACATATAAAAAAACACACACTTATATAGGGCAATATTGATAAATTATTAATCTTTTATTGAATTATGGGTTGCCCTATAAAGGACCTTTTTTTTGTTATTGTTGTTGTTTTTTTTTTATCAACAGGAGCATCTCCTAGAGGGTTTTCTTTTTCTTCTTAAACTTCTTCTAACTTCCGGTCCATACAGTAAACCCTCTTTAGACAACCTTGTCTCTCCACATAAGTTTGTCGATACCATGTAGCTGTATCCGTAATTTTGGTTTTAGTCCATGATACTTTTACATACATCAGGAATGCTGGATTAAAACAGCATTCCTGAAACAATGTTGGAGGATTCTACACTAACCCACATGATTTTGTTTTTAGGATTGGTCGTCTTGGAGAAAACCGGTGAAGCATTATGAAACGAGCGGTTGTATATATACCTTACGATCGGATTGAAATGGATCCAATTAAACTACCAATCCAAACACGTGTTACAAGTCGGTTCGGTTTTTCTTCCAATGGGAGAAAGCGGAGGTGTGACGTCATCTCGGGTATAAAGGTATCGTAGCGTTCGTAGGGGGGTTTATTACTTTTTTCGACAGCCTTCATGGAGACTGGAAAGACAAGTACCTACATCAATGTATTGGAGTGATCCTGCAACGATAAGAATGCTGCGGCAATATTGAACTTCGGCCGGAAGACTTTGAGTTAGATTTACTAAATCAAGAGTTTGAAAATACTACTACTACTACTGCTACTACTGTTCCAATAGTGAATGATTTTAAAAGAAGACAAATGGAAGAGATGAAAATTTTGTCAAAAAGCAACGGGAAGAGGAAGAAATGTTTCTTCTTCTTCAACAACAACAGAAAGAAGGAAGAAGAAATCAGACAGCAGCAGCAGCAGCAGTTACAAGAGGAGGAGAAGAAGAAGGAAACAGGAAAGGAAAGCATCAGTCTTCAAGAAAGAACTGTAAGTCTGTTAGAAGAGGTAATTATATGAGTTGAAATGGATGACTAATTTCTATAAGTATTCTTTAACTCATCAACCACCTAAACGGAAAAGACCATCACGGGCTAAACAACATTCTTCTTCTAAACCTTCCAGTGCTAGTGAGATGGCCACCACCACCACCACCACCACCCATGTCACCAATATCACCACCACCACCAGTGACTACCACCATAATGAAAACACCATCAGTAGCAGCAGCATTTACAGGATATGGATTGGGCCGTGGTAAAGGACTACGGCATTTGAAGTTAATTTGAAAAGTTTTGTTTTTTGAAAACCAAAAAAACAAAAACAACCCAACGGTCCTTTAAGGGCCCCCAGATTTCTAGAAAAGAAATCAAATTGCCAACAAAAAAAAAAAAATCAAGTTAAAACTTTAAAAAATCCCACCACCATAGTACAAGTATGAGTGAGTGCGTGCGTGCGTGCGTGCATTTCTACTCTAAAACAAAATAACACAAAACCACTTACTTTTTTTCTCTCCAGTCTGGTGTATTCATCCAATTTTTTTACAAAATAAATTCAGCAATATAACATATAACACCCAAAACAAAATTCACACAAGAAAAAACAAAGTTCACTTTCTGTAATGCTTGTGTGGTTTGAATTGAAACACTGGAATTTCCTTCTCACAGTCTCTCTTGTGTTTCGTCTTCATAGGAATCCTGTTTTTCCTTTTCTTCATCTTCATTCTCACTTTCGTCTTCCATTCTTCTTACTCTCTTCTTACTTTTCTTGATGATATGTTCTTCTTCTTCTTCTAGGTTTGTTAATTTTGAATCCACTTCCTCCCTCTCCTCTTCTTCTTCTTCTTGTTCTTTCTGAGGGCATTCCGAAGTCCAATGTCCTGGTCCTTTACAATGATAGCAGATATCTTTCCCTTTATCTCTCTTTTTCTGTTCACGTTTGGGACAATCTGGTGTCCCAATGTCCTTTCCTCTTGACAGATGTAACAAGTATCGTTCACTTTTATCTAGTGACAAGAGGAGGAGGAGTAGTCTTTACTCTTACTGTAACGTAGTATACTTTCTAATCACTGTTTGTAAATCTCTCACCAAAAAAGCAATCTGTCTTTTTGACTCTTCCATCATGACAGTTTGAAAGTTCAATCACCAAAGACATGATTCTGAAGGTAAGAAGCTCTCTCTTTATATACTCTTCTGTCTCTATATAAGGTACCCTGGGTGAAAAAAACTCAATCAGTTTCATATCAGAGTTGAAGATGAAAAGATCACGCCAACACATGATAAATCAGAACCAGAACAAGAACAAACCAAGAAGCCACGGCGACGAAGGTATTCCGTGCCTCCTGAAAACACCCTTAGAAGGAATTACTGGCTCAAGTCCATGCCAGTGACTTTGAAGACGAAATGAGTGAACAACAAACCTGAAACCCAAACTTCCAAAACCAAAGTCACTACTACTACCAACACCAGAACCCCTGATCAAGAAAGTCTACTACTACTACCGCTACCGTGGCTCCTGAAAATTACTATCGGATTTCGAGAGACACAAAAAATCACTTCTCGAAAATTTAGGACCCACGGCGTATACTCACACAGTACACTTCAAAGACTTTAAGTCTCAAGTACCCTCCCGAGAAAGCGGCGCGGTTCATTACCAATTGTGGGAATCTGTGTTACAGAACTTAAAACGGCAATGTGGAGCCAAAGAAGACGATCGGTTGAGACTAGCCATTCATCATGACCAATTGAAGAGTCTTGTTTGGATTGAATTTTAGTAGCCCGGCAGAATTAACGCCAGACAAAGTTATGTCAAAAAATAGAACATGTACAACAATCCAATGACAAATTTACCATCACCGATGGAAAGGCCACCGTTTACATGACCCTGTTGCTCCACCTCGAGGAAGTGGACGAAGCAGAAAAACTTTATTGGTGGATGATCTACGTACTACCAAACACAGTGTCGTCCAAATTAACAAATACTGAAGATTCAATGTGCTTAGCTCGAGCTATTGTGGTGGGTCGTACCTATGCTAACAAGAACGAGAGCAAAGAAATGGAAAAAAAGCCTGGAAAAAACATTCAATATTCGCAAAGACCCCAACAACGAAAAGAAGCAGAACTCTTGCTAAAACAAGCAGGGATCCCTAAAGAGACTGTGTGTAGCATTTCTCAATTACAGCAACTTCAAGATGTTTTGGCTCCTCATTATACGTTAAAAGTTCACCCTCAAGAAGTGCCGCGGTGATCTATTGTTTCGTGGCCCTAATTTTCCTGAGGGAAAATACATTCATCTTTATCACCATCCAAGAACATTTTGATACCATTACCGAGTATCACTGGATTTTTTGGGATACTCTTACTACCTGTGAGAAAATGTAACAAAGGGTGTAATAGTCGGAGAGAAAACACATTACTTGGGAGCAAGATGTCGGGCTGTTTAGCCGACCCACCATGCCTTCCTGAGCCACAAAACAACATCACATTTATTGTGAAACCTGTCGACGCCGTTTTGTCAGTCCTACTTGTTACCAACAACATCGCAAGACCCAAGGACGGACACCAACAAAAATGTGCTTGTGAGTTATTACAATCGTGTTCTACGTGTGGACAACTGATTCGTTCCAACAACTCCAAGAGGACAACGTTTTGTGCTGGCAAGAAAAAAAATGTTCTATTTGTCATCAGATCGTCGATTTTGATCATCGATGTTTTATTCAAAAGCATGACAAGATAGAGAAGAAAGAAATAAAGAAAAACAAGAAACAAGTAGATTTCATCTTTTTTGATTTTTGAATGTATGCAAGAAACAGGCACTCACATTCCTAATTTTTGTGTATCCCCATCGGCTTGTGATCAGCTGCATTCAAGAATCGATTCATTTTCACTGTCCTCATTGTAGTAGGATTCCAGGAGGACGTGAAAAAATCTTTCGTGGAGTGAATACTTTGTCGAGTTTGCTGATGGGTTTTAGACCCTACCACCCACGACAGTTGGAGCGGAAGAAGACATTCATCGTTACGGAGATTGTCATCGGTAGTGCGACCGTCATAGCTCACAATTTTTCGGGATACGATGGACAGTTTTTACTTATTTATTATTTGAACCATGGAACCGAACGTCTGAAGTCACCATGAATTGAAAAAAAAGCTCATCTACATGAAAGTAGGACAAGTTCAATTCAAAGATTCGATGAGTTATTTGGCCATTGCCTTTGAGTCGCATGCCAAAAAACGCTTCGGTATGACAGAAATGGCCAAAGTTACTTTCCTCACTTCTTTAACACGGAAGCTAATCAACAGGCCGTCCTACCTCATCTTACCTGACCTTCATGATTATGACCCCCGATGGAATGCGACCCGAACAGCGAGAAGCTTTTTCACGCTTGGTACCGTGTTCACCAGAAACGATCCCTTTGACTTTCAAGAAGAGATGCTCAAATATTGTCGATAGCGATGTAGATATTTTAAGACGTTGTTGTGGAAAATTTCGAGAGTTATTTCTCGATAGCTGCAGAGGTCGATCCTTTGAAAGAGCATCCACCTTCCTAAAGCCTGTTCTTGGTCTACAGACAACATTTCATGCCCGAAAAACCAATCTCGCCATCATTGACTCAACACGGGGGTTTTTTGCTAGTCGTCAATATTCTGTCAAAGCTTTACGTTGGCTTCATTACTTATGTCAAAAAGAAGACAAATGGATACAACATGCTAGAAACGGAGGAGGAGAAAAAAAAGATTGGTGGTTATTCTGTGGATGGTTGCGAGATTTAGAAAACCCACACATTGTGTATGAGGTTTCAGGGATGTTTGTTTCACGGATGCCCTATTTGTTATCCTGTCCGAGACATGAAAAGCCCTTATTCAGATTGTACCATGGATCAGTTATATGAACAGACTTGTCAACGACGACATTCAGTTAGAAAGTCAAGGTTACGAAGTGGGTAGAAATGTCGGGACACGAATACGATCGACGTTTGAAAATCGATCCTGAATTTTAAAACCATCAATCAAAGTTACGACGCAGCCGACATTGAACCTTTAGATCCACCGTCACAGTTTATTTGGAGGACGAACCAATGCTACTCGATTATTGTACGACGTGAACGAATCCCATGGAGAAGAAATCAAATACATCGACGTGTGTTCTTTGTATCCTTGGGCTGTGTAAATATGCCTCGTTTTCCTACCGGACACCTGAAATTTTAAACAGAGCACATCGACGTAAAACTGATTCGTCATACGAAGGATTGATCAAATGTAAAGTTTTACCTCCCACAAACTTGTTTCATCCCAATCTTACCTTGCCATTGTCCAAGGAAATTGATGTTTCCTTTATGTCGGACGTGTGCCGAAATGTGTAACCAAGATCATTCCTGTCACCACACAGAGGAAGAACGTCAATGATTAGGAACGTGGGTCACGTGCCGAATTGTTTCGGCATTGGATCGTGGATACCGCTTTATTGAATGTGTATGAAAATTTGGCACTTTCCAACGACAGCCCAATACCAAAAGGACGACGCTACTCATCATCCAGCATTTTTTCGGGGTACGTGAACCAAATTTCTTAAAACTGAAACAAGAAGCTAGTGGTTATCCTTTCGTGGTGTCAAACTCGAACGACCATGTCCGATCAAAGAAGAATACCGTGACATCGAAGGCATCACTTTAGAAGCATAGAAAAAAATGAAGGAAAAAGATCGTTTTTGCTAAAGTGATGTTGAATTGTTTGTGGGGGATAAATGGCTCAACGTACGATCTTACCCAAAACCGAATACGTAGGACGATCCTTATCGTTACTTTAAACTGGTGGGACGACAAAAGTATTCTAGTCAAGCACGTTGAAATCGTCCGTGAGGATTTGATCATTGTTAATTTTGAAGATGAACCCAAGTTTGTGAAACCTGACAAGTTTAGTAACGATTGCCGCCTACGTGACCTGCTCATGCTCGTTTGAAATTGTATGACGAAGCATTAGAAGTCTTGGGGAGATCGTGTTCTGTATTTCGATACTGACAGTTCGCATTTACATTCATCGCCCCGGTTACCCCCACCCTACCATTCAAGGAGATCGATTAGGATCATGGACAGACGAGCACCCTCAAGATACCATCCTGAGTTTTGCGCTAGCGGTGGCCCTAAAAATTATGGGTACCGATACCCGAGACCCTCAAGGTCAACTTCACACCTCCTGTAAAGTCAAAGGCTATTGACTCTGAACTATCGAACTAACAAGTCGTGAACTTTCGAGTGTTTTAAAAATGCTCTGTAGTCTGGACAAGTGAAAGATTTTCAAGTCGCTACGTTAGAACCTCACAAGATTGTTCGCCTACCAATTCATAAAATCGTGATCGACCTGTTCAAAAAGTGTATCGTATCGTGTACCAAAAAAGAGTGAGACCTTACAGATCACACTACTTTACCTTACGGACACGCCCGATTTGGAGAAGTATAAAAAAAGGAAGCCCTCCTCTTGAAAAAACAGTAAAAGATGTCTTCAACAACAACATCATGGGTTTTTCCCTGACTATGCTGAGTGTGACAGTCGATTGAAGACGTTCAAAAATTGGCCTAAAGGGGATCGATTACCCACTGCCATATCTTTAGCCAGAGCAGGTTTTGTTTACTTTGGACGGGGAAGTTTAGTGAAATGTTTCCGTTGTGGTGCATAAGCATTCGCATGAGTCCTAAAGATTCAGCTATCGTGGAAACATACCAGATGGTCACCAAACTGTGTTTACCTTTCTTTGGCGTTTCCACGGATTACCTTACCAATACTTTTCGGATGGTTCAGTCGACAGGTATAAAAAAGGGAACCCCTTCCAAACCTAACCTTCATTCTGACTTTTCACGTGAACCGAGCAAGAAGAAAAAAAAATAGATGAGTATTTTTTCCAGTTTTGAGGAATTTGAGTGCGATGCGTACGTTGTGACATCTTTGATTTCAGTCACTCCCCGTCGATCCAACTCTAAAGAGGCAGATCGTCCTTTATGTTTCAGTGGAAAAAATAATAAAGGAATTGACGTTAATGACAACAAAGAGGAATGATGTGGAGCCTAAATGGCATATCAGAATACCTTTGACTTTATTTGGTTATTCCAGAGTATGAAAGTCGACTGGAGTCATTCAAAGGACAAGTGGCCAAAATATCTAGAAGGACCTAAACCGGAAAGTTTAGCTAGATCTGGATTTAAATACAAGGGGAGAAGGAGATAAAGTTCAATGTTTTAGTTGCGGTGTGTGGAAACTTCGCCATTGGGACGCCTACCGACTCAGCTTACATTGAACATGCCAGATGGTCTCCGCACTGTCAACTTCTTACCTTTAGTAGCCTTAGAAGAGTACGCGGTACGATGAGCCAGATAACAAGAAGAAGTAATTACAATGGAGGAGGAAAAGGAGAAGAATAATTCTTCTTCTTTAGATGAACTTATTTCGTGGTTTACCTTTAGAGTTACAAGAACGTATTTTTCAGTATATTCCTACTTTAGAAGATCGTTATTCGTGGCATTACCTTTGGCGTTACGAGAACGGATTTACCAAGAATTTGTTCACATTCAACTGAAACGTAAAAAAGAGTAACATCCAGCCTTTACGACCAGACTTGTTTGTAACAATGGGTATATTTGAATACAATAAGACAAATGATAGCTAAGAAGATATTCAATGGTCAGACAGTTGATGAAAATCCACCACCCTCGCTCCACTCTAACACTCGACACTGTCAAGGGGTGGGGGCTACCTACAATGTAAGCAGTGGAATATAGAATTCCATGGGAGGAAGTGAAGGAAAAAAAAAAAAATGTTGACAACATAGACGTAATACCAAAAAAACTGTTAGAAGAACTGTCTCCTGAAAGGCCGAATCGCCTTTTTAGTGTTTTGAAATTAGATAGGACTAATCCACTGAAAACTGGTGTTGGATCCCTATAGATATCCTTTACCTACCGATTCGTTTGGTTTGTGTGTGAGTATTTTTGTCACCAAGAATACCTACTATACAAAGATCGCATTCGTGACTAGCAAGCCCCCCTAGCGCGCTCGCACTCACTTTCCAGGCATTTACAATGAGTTGGTTCACTCTACTCAAGTGAAACGTTAAACTTCAAGTGATTCCTCGGATTTCAACGCTAAGGATACTTTTCGTCGCATCAGAAATTTGATTCTCTGAACAATGACTATCACCAGTCCCCCCCCCCCCCCCCCCCCTATCGTGAAGAATACAAAAGAGATGTTATTTCTTTCCAAATCGGAAATTTTACCCAAGTTCATTAGTTGTCATGACCTTTGAATGGGGCAGCGAACAGATTTACCGAGAGTTTGTGAAATTTCAAGTGAAACGTAAACTCAAAGTCATTTCTCGATTTTTTCGCTATTACCTCTTTCAATGGCATAGAAGAATGGTCATGGGAAAACCTCTATCACAACTTTCCTATCCTGAAGGAGACTGTCTCAAAAGTTACCAACCTTGGGGAGCCTGGCTATAAAAACCTGCCACCCAAGATACCAACCTTAGCCATCGATCCCTATAAAGAGGAGGCGGCAAGTCTCAAATCTCTTTACTACTCCCGCTCCGCGAAACGGATTCTGTGACATCAGTTACTGCCTGACTAGAAAGAGTGGGGTATGCCTGAACGCAAACACACCTGTTGTGGAAACGGCCATTCCGTGGAAGGAAATCACATAGATGAAATTCTGAACCTGTAGAGGAATAATAAAAGAAAGTGATACAAGAACTGTATCCATTAAATTTTGGACGTTATGTGGTATGTGTCTTAGTGACTACTTATCTTGGATTTCGTTTTCCAGGACATTTGTTGTGGAATTATTTTTG